>PVJS01004786.1:0-58782 GCA_004027185.1 Glis glis
TCCTCCTCCTCCTCCTCATCATCATCATCATCATCATCCTTCTCATCCTCCTCCACATCCTCCTTCTCCTCCTTTTTGGTGGTACTGGGGATTGAACCGAGGGGGCATTCTACCTCTAAGCTACACCCCTAGTCCTATTTTATTTTTCATTTGGAAACAGGGTCTTGCTAAGTTGCTGAGGGCCTCTCAAAATTGTTGAGGCTGATTTTGAACCTGCGATCCTCCAGTCTCAGCCTCCAAGTACTGGGATTACAGGCAGGCTTGCACCACCATGCTCAGCCAGCTCCCTACTTCTTACTAACCCTGTGTGCTGCATCCTTTTGGTTCCCTTAGCCCCTCCCATATCTCTGTCTACCCACGAAGCTCTTTTCTTTTACCCCTTTAAGTCACCGCCATTAGCTCCTGCTGATACTGACTGGTTCTCAGGCCATTACCCCTCAGGAAATCATAGAAGGACCCTTTCTTTTCAGGGACTCATAGGGCTATCACTAAGAAACTTCCTAGGGTAGGGGCAAACCTAACTCTCTGCAACATCTAACATTAGAAAATAACTGCATCTTTTGGAACCAGTTATAACTTACCAGGAAGTTTGTAAAAGAAGTTAGTTACAGTTTACTCTTTTAAAAAAATAAGAATAATACCTTCTTTTGCATAGATCACCATATAAATAGAAAACAGAAGGGCTTTCGATCTGCCAGTGACTATATATCAGTACAAGAGAGAGCTGTTTCTCATGATCTTTCTGAACCAAGTAGAGAGGTGATGCTGGGACTTGCCAACCAAGACCAACCAAGACGCTGCTGCTTTGGGGGAGGCACTAACACTTTCATTCACCTAGGCATTTATGCACTCTAAAAGAAAATTTTTGTCAACATTTCTAGGACTTATTTGTTTTAATTCCTATCGTCTACAGAGAGCTCCCCAAGAGTATATCTTAATGCAACTTTCTTTTCTTTTAACACTATGGTTTCTTCTCTGGTGTACTAAACGCCAGCAACTCCATTTCTCTTGTCTTATTGCTGAGAAACCTCTGAACTTCTCCTCTTCAGTCCTGGGCCAAGAAATGTGGTTTTCGGATTTCCCCAGAAACTCCAGGTTACCCAGAGTCAAAGGTAGGGAGAGAGGTGGATTTCCTGATAGCAACGTTCTGTTTCCCGCGGCGAATGTGAATCGCTGGCTCCAGCGCAGGTCTAAGTTATATTCCTTCTTCCTCTGTATGCAAGATTAGGTTGTTACAAAAGAGGGTGTGTAGGTTAATGGCAGGAAGCGAGTTGCCGCGCGTGTCAGGCTTAATGATTTATTCAGGCTGCAGCGCATCCGGGCGTTGATTGGCTGCAGGCATGCGTCCGCTGTCAGCTGCGCGCGCCGGGGACTCGCCCCGCTACCTGACGCGGGGAGGTCCAGGGAGGAAGGGGCGGAGGGGCGCGAGGGGGAGAGCCGACTTGGGGACAGGCTCGGAGGGAGGTGTGAAAGGAGACACAGGTAGGAGGAGGGGAGAGGGAGTAAGAGAGACCGAGTGAAGTCCGAAAGAAAAAGGAGAGAGATTGGGGAGAGAGGAAGGAAGGAAGGAAGGAAGGAAGGAAGGAAGGAAGGAAGGAAGGAAGGAAGGATAGAGAGAAGGATCGAGTCGAGGATAGGTGGGGGAGGAGGGAGAGGGGAGAAAGAAGAGAAAAGCAAGAGGGAGAAAGAGAGGGAAGGAGAGGCGAATGAATGAGCGAGAAAGAATAGAGAGGGGTTGGAGAGCCAGCGGAGTGGGACGCGCTCCCAGAACGTCCGGCGTGCGCCCCCCTCCAGGCAGCCAGCGGGCGGCTGCTCACAAAGCCGCCTTTGATGCGCGGGCTACCCGGGCTATTTTGGGGAAGAGATGGGGGAAAGCCTCCAACCCACACTCCTGGAAGGGACTCACTTTCTGCAAAGTGCATTGGAGAGGACTGGGCCCTGGGTCTGGCCGGTCGGGGCAGGAAGTGGTGTAGGGGACAAAAACTCCGCACCTGCCAAAAAAGCGAGACACTTCGAAAGCACCTTCTCCCGCACCCCGCCCGCCCAAGAATGCAGGCTGCCGGTGCCGCCGGGTCGGGCGGAGCTGCCCAGTACCGCCGCCTCCCGACCGGACTGCCGCCGAGCCCCGCCTTCCCCAGCCAAACCACTTTGCCGGCCTTCCTTCAGGTCTTACACTGTCGTCGGGATCCCTTTCTCCCTTCTCTCTTATTTCTCTTCTTCTCCCCTTTTTGTCTTTTCCCTCTCCGTTCTCCTTTCATTTACTCTCTCCTTTTAGCCATCATTACTTACAATTTTTAAAAATCCCAAATGCTTCAGTATGGGAGCCCTGCTTTGGCCCTGGAGCCCTTTGGGAGGAGGGGGGGAATGAGCCGAGGAAAAAGGAAAGAAAGTGTGGCATTTGAAAAGGAAAAGGGAAAATCAGCCCACTGTGTGCATTTGCCTGGATAGAGTTGTTGAGCTTGGAGAGGCAGCCCTCAGAGGGTGGCTGCTTGTGTTGGGGGGGTTGCAAAGTCTATCAATAACTATCCCTGTCCGGAGGACCGAGACAGAAGTAAAGCTGGCAGGCCGCCCCCCACAGCCTCCAGCGCACACAGCTCTTGGCCTCCCCCAGCTATCTCTCTTTACTAGGAAAACAGTCTGTCTCCATTGTCCAGGTGCCAGCAGGGCCTTTGGCGAAAGGGAGGCCGGCCAGCCCTCTGATCAAACTCAAAGGTTAGTTAAAAGACAAAAACAGCTGAAAGTCTTCATGAATAATGCCGGGCCAGCCCCCCACCCCCACCCCAGCCTCCCCTAGCTCAGTGTAGTGCAAGCCACGCTCAATGCCTGGCCACTTCGTTATGCTGCTTGCCTAAGTCAGAATTTCACAGAAAGGCCGAGAAGAAAAGCTCCCACAATTAGGGGTCGCCTGTCAGAAAACATTAACGCCTTCCTCTCCTAGCCTGTCAGGCCTGCTGCAGATACAAACCGCCATGGCGAATTGGCCCTCCACCCCGTGAAGCCCCCGCCAGCCAAAGGAGCAGGGATTTGCAAGCCAAAAGAGATGGAGTCTGCCCAAGTGTAGTTTCTGCAGTGTCGCCATGCACCGAAAGATGCCCCCAGCTTCTGTTTTCTGAGACTCAGCATTGGATGCCTGGGAGAGGTCATAGGAGATAGTCCTGCAGCTGGGTAGATGGACAGGTCTCCCAGACCCAGGGATTTCTCCTGTGATAGAAATGATTTTTTTGTGTGTATGTGGCACTAGGGATTGAACCCAGGGGCATTCTACCTCCAGGCTACATCCCCAACCCTATTTTTATTCTTTATTTTGCAACAGGATCTCACTAAGTTGCAGAGAGCCTCACTAAGTAGCTGAGGCTGGTCGCGAATCCTCCAGTTTCAGCCTCCCAAATACTGGGATTACAAGCCTGCGCCACCACGTCTGACTGATAGAAATGATTTCAATACATACTCATGGCTATATCATTATATCCTGTTTACTGAGCATTTTTCAAGAACTTGGCATCTTATTTTGTTAATGATTAGCACAGCCCCTTTAAGGTGGTATATTATTAGTCCTTTAAGGTGGAATATTATTTTCACCATATAGGTGAAAAAAACGAGACTCAGAGAGCTATATGACTTGTCCATGGTAACATGGCTAGTTAGTGGCAGAGACAGGATTTGAACTCAGGTTTGGCTGACTCCAAATTCCATGCCCCTTCCGCCATAATCCAGCCATTCATTTCCCCCCAGAAGATGCAGAGACCAAGGAACCCTATGCTTGTTTGCTTCTGAAAGCATCGACAATACTCAAGTACGTGCATTGCTATCTTCCTTGTATTACCAAGAATATTTCTTGCTTTTAGAACAGTATCTGGCACATGCTTGACACTCATCAACTTGTGGAAGAAAAGAGAGAAGAAAGGGAGATAGAAAAGAAGGCAGAAAGGGAGGAATTCTTTAGAAATACCCCAATTCTCCCCCTCCCCTTTTGTGGTGCTAGGGATTGAACTCAGGGACATTATACCTCTGAGCTATACCCCACCCTATTTTATTTTTTATTTGGAAATAGGGTCTCACTAAGTTGCTGAGATTCTCACTGAGTTACTGAGGCTAGACTCAAACCTACGATCCTCCTGTCTCAGCCTCCCAAGTACTGGGATTACAGGCATGCACCATCATGCCCAGCTCCTCTTTGGTTTTCTTTGAACTTGATTTTGTTCTGGAAGATATTTGGTTTTGGGTCAAGAGATCTGGTTGAGGTTCTTGATGCATTATTAGTTAGCTAGGGAGTTGAACCTTTGTATCCTCATCTGGATACTTGGAGATAATGATAACTACCTGCTAAGGTAATAGTGAACATAGAATAAGATAAGATACCATGCCTGACATGGTATCTAACACATAGTAGAAGCTAAAAAAAAAGTTCAGCTGAAACTGAAAAAGGAGTTAGTCTTTTATTTTTCTGTATCAAGAAATCAACATCTATTGTGTGCAATTACATCTACGAAACAAAACGTTGTACTATAGCTAAGTTGTCAGGGAATTTTGTATGCTGTTGTTCTGTGGTGTTCATGCTGCCAGGACTCTGTGAAGAAGAACAGAGGCCATGTCCAGGGATCTTAGGGAGACTGTCTAGTGGTGTGCAAGAGTTTCAGGGCCTACAAGAAGTCAGCCTTCATCTTCCAATAAGAGCAGAATGATTTGGCTGTTAATTCTTCCCAGTAGCAGATTGTCAGGCCATTTTGTAGAGAAGAAAATGAAGCCCCAAGAAGTGGCTACTTTACTAAGAGAAAATTAGCACTGGACATTAGAATTGGTCATTATATTTTCCTTTTAAAAGCCTTATACTCTTAGCATTCTGGAGTGGTTCAGAACTTTGGTTTCTTCCACAAGCCTTGGAAGGAAAATTTGCAGAAAGCTACTCATAGCAATGTAAGGGATGGCCATCATTACCATAGCAGCACACACTGCTGCGATAATACAGATTTACTCCAACTCCCAGAACTCCATGATCAGTGTCACTGTCTCTCTCTAATTCTACCCACTGATCAACTGTTTTAAGTCCCAAAACAACAATAAAAATATAATTAAAAAGCTACCATTTATAATCCCAGATGTGTTTAACAATTCAGCTGAAGTTGTTCTGCTTCTCAGTGATTCTTTTGCACCGATCCCTTCTGTGATGCTTTGGTTTCTAGAGAGCAGGGATGATTTTCAACATGTCTTTCTTGGTCCCACATTTTCTCCTTTTCTCCTGTCTATAGGCAACCTTTCTGGCCTTCTAAGAATAGGTTCTGTCCTTGATACATCATCTATCGTTGAGATATAATAAATCTGTCTTTGATATATAATCATTACCTCACACACTTCTGGCCAGGGCTGGAGACATAAGTCTACTTTGGGGCTATTTCATGCAAATATTATGTTGTCTGAATATGTTCAGAATGCAGTAATGTTTGCAATTCAGACTGGCCTTATGAGCGACCCCTCTTTCCCACCCACACAAGCACATAACTCAGCATTGCAGAAGTGAAAGCTTTCGTTTGTATAACCACAGTGATGTAGCCAATGGTGGTCCATGTAAACTATTGATGAGATAGATTTTTTTTTCTCTTGAAAGTCCATGTAAAACCAGAAGAACCAAATATCAGAACCCTGGGCAGGGGACCAGGGTGAACCAGTTCCGCTTCAGCATTCAGACATATATAGCATGGCAATTCCTGGGGAATTGGAAACTGCGCATAGAAAATATACACATGGAAAGGGCAACGCCTTTCTCCAAACAGTCTCTTCCTGTTGGAGCAGTCACAAATATGTCTGATTTACATTCTTCTCCCCCTTCTCAGGAATATCACCCTGCTTCACTGGACAGACAAATGAGGGGCATTTGCTGTGCGGCATCTAAGTAGGGTATTTATTTCAGTGAACAGCTAATTTTGTGGGAGATCCTCTACAGATGAAAATTGACATGCTAATTCTAATTCTACATACATTTTAATAAGGGAAAAAACCCGAGAAGTTCAAAAGACACACAGCCAAGGGTGTTTCTTGTAGTAGTTTTCTTTTGCATAATGTTAAGGAATCTGAAACAACTTGAAACATTAATGTTGTGTATTTGCTCAAATAATTATTTGCAAGTTCATGTAGTGGTATATCATGCAGAATTATAAATGGTTATATAGATTTATGTTTACAAACGTGAAAATGAAATATCTGTGATGTATTATACATAAGTAAAAAGTAGAGAAGAGTCATACTTTGTAATTCTATCAACCAGAGAAAGAGTCAACATCTAATTTTATGTGTGTGTGTGTATGTGTGTGTGTAATTTTTCACAAAAGAGGATCACATCTTTTACTTTTCTACTTACGAGTACTTATCAGTTTAGTTATTAAATCAACAAATATTTTCCCAGGTCCTATTCTTGACCCTCAAGGTACAACAGTGAATAAAACCAACGTGCTCCCAGCCCTTGCAGTTTATGGAATATAAGAAAGAAATACAAAAATCTAGTAGTCACATATTTAAGACTCTCCAGTCTTCTGTAACATAATTTTAAATGTTGATTGAATGTAGAATAGCCTTTTAACCAATCTGTGTACTTCTACACAGAGGTTCCTCTTCTTTTCTTTTTTTTTTTTTTGCTATTTGTGAATAAATCAATGAAAAATTTTATAACCAAACATATGTCCACGTTGATGTCCTCAAAACAGATCTCTAGAAGGAAAACTGCCCTGTCAGAGGAAATGTGCTTTCTGAAGACTTTTAGATTTTTATTTTCTAGTTGCATTCAGAAAAGTTGACTCTGGGGCCCGGCGTGGTGGTGCACGCTTGTAATCCCAGTACTTTGGGAGGCGGAGACAGGAGGATCCGGGTTTGCGGCCAGCCTCAGCTCTCGCTCTCTCTCTCCCTGTCTCTCTCTCTCTCTCTCTCTCTCCTTAGTGAGGCCCTCCGCAACTTCGTGAGACCCGGTTTCAAAATAAAGTATAAAAAATAGGGCCGGGGGCGTAGCGCGGAGGTAGAACACCCCTGGGTTCAATCCCTGGTACCGCAAAAAAAAAAAAAAGTTGACTGTTATAATTTCATCAGCGCTGATGAGAATAACTTCCACATGGCCTCACTGAGTATTATTCTATTTTAAACAAATCTATGTTACTAATTGATAAAATTTAAAAAATGATATCTCATTCTTTTATTCTGCTTGCTTCCCTCACTAGTGATACTCATTTTTATTTTCATATTTATCGACACCAGTGATTCTCATATGCCGAATGCAGATGGACTGCGTTAGAAATAAGTGGGGGGGATTTTGCTTAAAATGCAAAATTCCCAAGGATTCTGATTAGCCATGTGGATTTGATAGATGGCCAGTTTGTGGACAGTGATCATTCATTTTAGCCTTCTTGGGGAGATACAGCAGATAATTAACTTTAGAAATGACAACTGTGGGTAAGATAAAAACACCAATCCCATAATGGTGACTTATATTCTAAACTTACTTTTCCGAAGTTGATATGTATTAAATGTCTGCGATAGTAATCTGTAGGAGGGAGTGGGGAGGATTACTTTGGACTCTGATGTCCCTCATGTTCCTTCCTCTTCTTTCCAGCCTCTTCCCATTCACACTGACCTCCCAGCCCCCCCCCCCACCTGCTGCTGGCCTGAAGAAGAAAGCCATTTCCACTGGCCTTGGCTGCCTAGGGAGATCTATATTACTCCAGGGACGACAAGAGCTGTCCCCATCTTGGTAAAGTGTGAAATTCGGTTTTGATTGCAAAGGGAAGCCATTTCAACGGGATTACACCGTGACCATGTAGATTAAACTCAGCCATATGGCCTGGGGATGCTCTTCCTTCTGACAGGTAACAGTGCATTGTTAGTGACGTGGCGATGACCTTTTCCAGTGGAAAAATAAGGCTACTCAGATATTAACAGAGCCATGACTTTACTGGCTTTGAAGGGGAGAGGTGGTTGGCTAAATTTATAAGTAAAACCAATGAGCATGCTGTTACAAAAAAAGACTTCTGCCTCCTTGGCATGGGAGAATGAGATTCCCTGTTTTTGTCAGAAGGGATTCCAGTGTTGACTCGGAGAGGTTGCTTAACCTTGCGGCCTCAGTTTGCTCACCTGTTAAGTGGGCATAAAAACATACACTTCACAGGGCTGTCATAATAACAAAACAGGTTATGTGAAAGCGATTTGTAAACTGCTAACTGACACACAAATGAGGAAAAAAGAGTTTTGTTGGTTGCAAGAAAGAGAAATAAACTCTGGCTAATTTAAATGAAAAAAAAAAGACATAGAAGAAGTTTGAGTAGTTTGTAGAACTACTGGAAAGGCTGATTCCAGGACCAGAAAATGGGATTTAAGAAATGATGCTGAAAATCAGCTAAGATCACCCCCCTGAACAGTCATATATCGTAACCGTTACTGCCTCTGGTCTCTGGACACCACGGTTGGTACTGACACCATCTCTAGGACTAGACAGTGATGTCCTGATGCTGCTGATGGTGTTGTTGCTGGAAAGTTGTTGGTTGCAGCCATAGCCCCAGCTGCCATTGTGACAACAGTGGATTCTCCACTGTCCCTGCTTCTTTGAACATCTAGCCATTAAGTCCATGTATGGGGTGGGAGCTCCTGATTGGTTGAGACATATATATATATTCAGTAAAGTAAGTATCTGGAGTTGCCCACTTTTATACTAGAAGATGGGCTCTAATTCCTACCAAAATGCATAAGAATATCCAAGGGAAGGGTACTCAGATGCTGGACAGCCAAAAACAAAACAAAACAAACAAACAAACAAACAAACAAACAAAAAGACAAATATCTTTTAGATCAGGGGTCTGTAGACATTTCTGTAAAGGATGACATAGCTAATATTTCAGCTTTGCAGGCCCAAGGTTGCAGTTACAATGCAAGAGCAGTCAGGAACACTAAATAAATGAGCATCACTGTATTCCAGTAAAACTGTTTGCAGCAATAGGACTTGGTTCTCAGGTGTTCTTTCCTGAGCCTTGCTTGCTCTAGAATGATGATAATGGTGACAGCTAAGTCAACTTTAAAACTATACTTTGACCCAGGTCTGGAAATGGATGCAGGGGGGATCTTGGCAATGCCTTCAATTGTGAACCCTTGTTCAGCTTTCTTGTCCCTAGTAACTGCTGGTTCCAGTGTGAAAGGTGTTTCCCAGTTCAGGGTTTAACAACATGTAAACTGTGTGTATTCAGACATAACCTAGCTCCTCTCCTAGGTCCTTCTGCACTATTACACCTTTGGGGCAAATTTCATCATTCCCTTTCCTGGGTGATAACATTAAAGCACTTAGTCTACACCAGAAGTCTGGATATGAGCTTCTTCCTAAGGGCATGTCAACTACATTAAATTCCTCAGTAACTTCTTATGGGTTCTACATGATGTTCCCATAGATGATTGGTTTAATTGACCTGGGGAGGGAAAAGAGTCAATCCAATAGGCTTAATTATGAATAATCAGATGTCAATGTTTGCTATTATAAACATAAAATAACTCTTTCATGGACTAAGATAATTTTTTTCTTTCCATCATTCATTTAATCCTTGGGAATTGTGGTCCTAAAGTATACGATATCTAGGCTGGGCAGGAGTGCCACAAATGTGGTCTCTATCCTGGGACATTCAATTAGTTTTCTTAGTCTCTATAAGCAAGCTTTTTTTCATGGGAAGCAATTAGTTATTGCACCTGTATCTCCCAAGCATAACAAACGGTTCAGGGAAATGAGCTTACTCATCACCATATGAGGGAGGTCAGTCATCACTGTTATCAGAAATAGGTTTGATGGCATGTGCAAAAAGTCAGCTTATGATGGTGAAAACGAATGATGGGCTTTCCCTTCCTTCCTTCCCTCCTTTGTTCTTGTCTGCATCTCTCTCTTCTTTCCTTTTTCCCTTCCCTTTCTACTTCCTTGCTTCATTTCTACTCTCCCTCCCTTTTCTCTCTCTCTCCCTCCTTTCTGAGCAAGAGGTCTGGATGTAGGGAATCACTCTGGAGGTATCAGGGTTGCAGGTCCTGACTCGGCTTCCTCTCGCTCATCCTTAGCATTGGGTTTGTTGTTTTCTTGTCATCACAGGATGTTGGCTCCATCTCCATATCATGTCTGCTTTCTAGGCAAGAGGAGGAAGGGTAAAGAGCAAGAGGATTGTGCCAGCTGAAGCTGCTCTTTTCTGAAATAAGGCTCAGAGTTTGCTTTTAAAGCCCAGAATGTCACTGCTTCAAGCACAGGTAGGATTCTATTAGCAAGGGAGAAAGAGGGGGATGGATATTGGCTCTTAAAAAGACTTATAGTTCCCTCTTTAGTAGATTTGAACTCAGGAGTTAACTTCCCACATATTCATCGGTCTCATCCATGAGTTGGTAACTGCTCCCAATCCTCTTAGTCCTCATTATTTATCTATACTTTTAAGTTGGAAGTAGGGTCAGATTTTTCCACATAGTGTCATCGATTGCATCTAGGGAGTCAATGAATGTCTAAATTTACCTTACAGGTTTTCTTCTTCAACCCCTTTGAGCTACAGAGTGACAGAGATATTAAATGACTTGCCCAAGACCACACAGCTAGTAAGTGGGATATCCAAGATGAGAATACATGTGAGAATTCTAGGTATAACCCTTCAAAAGATTATTCTCTCAACTACATTGCAAGATTGCAAGAATATCAAACGCACAATACCAGGTGGAGTCTTTTCCAACTAACTCTCATCGTTACTGGGACCTTAGCATCTCAAGGACATCAGCTTTCGAATTACATTTCTAGTCCTTCCTATTTCCCCCATTCCCAGGGTCTTTAAGATCCTAATCCAGCCTTAAGTATTTAGTAGGCTCTGAAAATAAATGTTGGTTGGAAGAACATGCCCAACTTGTGTTCCAGATCTTGGCTTGTGATACTGTTATCATTCTAACATTTTTAACCAGAAACCCAGGAATTGTTTCTGATCCTCTCTCATCCTCTCCCCCCATACCCCAGTTATCAGTAAACATCATTAAATCCAAAAGATTCTGTATCTGCTGGGTGTGGTGGCATGCACCTCTAATCCCAGTGCTTGGGAGGTCGAGATAGGAGGATGGCAGGTTCAAGGCCAGTCTCGGTTTAGCAAGACCCTGTTTCAAAACAAAAAAGATAAAAAATGGTTGGGAGTATAGCTCAGAGGTAGAATGCCTGGGTTCAATTCACAGTACCAAAACAAAACAAAACCCAAAAGATTCTTTATGGTCTCACAATTCAAGAAAATCAGAGAAACTATTCAAATTATTTATTGTACACTTTTCCTAGACTATTGATCAGACCTATTAGGTTTCAAATTGGGAGATATTTTGCCTGTAAATGTGTCTGGAAGTTGAAGGAAACATTCTGATCATGCTATTTGAAAATGAAACTAATGTATTATTTAATTTTTTTCTCTATTTCAGACATTTTAGAGACCCATACTTGCCTCATATTCAGCTCCCCCACTCTCAACCCCATTGCTTCAGACTTGGTTCAGCACCTTATCATTTCTCCCAGGATCTCTGCCTCTTAGTTTCCTCATTCTTGTCACTCCATTCAACCTCCACACTGTGGTCCCCTGAGTACTCTAAAAACAATACATAGACCACATGACTGCCACCAAAGTGATTTTTCTTAAGTAGGGTCATGTTTCCCCATTGCCCAATTGCTACCATTGATAGTAGCTACTTTATTCACTTCACAAGTATTTAAGGAGTTCTCGCTGTGTGCCAGCACTATGCTAAGCAATACCAACGGGACACTGGATAAGACAAACATGGAGGCTACACTCATGGAACCTCCATTCTCATAATTGGTTGGGAAGGGCCTTGACGATCCAGCCTCTGCCTGCAGCTCTGCCTAGAGCTCCAGCCACTCTTATTGGCCACTCTTATACCCCAGCAATACTGAATTGCTCCGTGTCCTCTGCACACATTCTGCCTTTTCTCCCCTGTGTTTCTTTGCACATGCCCTCTTTGTCGATGTGGTGTCTCAAACATCCCTTCCAAGAAAGGAAGTCTTTCTTGATCCTACTTTACACAAAGTTATCACTTTTTCTCTGGAACTTTTATTTATTCTGTAATTTAGTTGCTCTTATCACAATATTCTCTAATTTATTTGTTGATAGCCGTTTGTCTTTCCCCCTCAGGTGGAAGAAATGATCAAAACAAAAAGACTTTGCATTATGTTTAGAATTCAGAGAAACTACCATGATCACTTTTATTCAATAGTCTCTGCTATATCAAAGAGAGAGAGAGAGAGAGAGAGAGAGAGAGAGAGAGAGAAGAGAAATGATGACATTTTTCATATTGACCACCAGGAGTTACAATAAACATTTTGTAGCTCAGAGAACAATAGCTCTTAAGAGAAGGAGCCAGGAAACTCTATGATGCTTTCTCTCACTCAACTATAGCAATTTGTGAATCCTCATTAATTGTCTAACAGTGTTTCATGAATCTTGAAAGTAACTGAAATAAAAGGGTTCATTAGTGTGTGAATCATAATGGGGGAGATACAACTTTCAGAACACAAGAAGGGAACTATTCTTTTTTACTCTTTAGGTGTCAGGAGGTCTAGGGAACAGAAAGAATGGTCTATAGCAGAATGCAAACTGATTTGGGAATTGTCCCCTCAGCCTAAAAAATCCTAGGGGCAAGAAAATGGGGGCATGGGGGAAAAATCCAAGAGAAGCTGATTCATGTGTGAAAGAAGAAAGTCATATTTCTGTTTTCAAGTTGTTTTTTCTATAGGGGGTTTATGTTTCATTTGTACACTAGATTGTTAATTAGGAGAGGAGTATATTTTATATTCTCAGTGCCTCTTGCAAAAGCATAGCAGGTGCTTAATACGTGTAGATTTGAATTAAATAACTGTGCAATCGATGACTGTCTTTGATGGGAAAAGATCAACAAATTATAGAGGTGACAGATAAACATGACATGAAAAAAATAGATACATAAAACCACAGGTCTCGGGATCTCCAGTTCCCAGGCCCAGCGACAGGGGATGTCGGTATACAGACACACAGAGTTCCTCCATGTGGGCTATGTACACACCCCAAGCCTTGTGCCCAGCAACTCGGACTCCATAACTAAAGTTCTGTTTTTCTCTTGCTTCCCTGCACCCCTCTTCTCTTTTGTTGCCTTTGCTGGTGATGTAGAACATTTTTATTCCTGTATTTTATTTTGCACACAACCTCAGAGGGTCGAGCTGAGAAGGAAGAGGGGGGACCCTCAGCCTCATTTTGGCTCACTGGGAGCTGGGTTTCCATCTCCATTCTTTCTGGCTCCAATTCATAATTTTTTATTTCATTCTCGGAGCCCTCTTCTCTATGAACCCATTCAGCCATTTTTAAAAATTTTTATACTAATTCAATGTGTGTGTGGGTTTTGGGTGGGCTGTGGAAATTGATTTACGAGTCAACCACTTTTCTCTTTTCTTGCCATCTCCGGCTTGAGTGGTTTGCCGGCCCTGGGCTTTTCTTTCACTGAAGGAGAATAAGGTTGTCTATGGAAGAGGTCAGCATTTCAAATTGGTGGAGTTCAACTGCACAAATGACATAGAACTGACAAGAAAAGACAGGGGGTTTGGAGGTCGCAGACTGCATGGGTCTCACTTAGGGTTTTTGCTTTGTGATGAACCCTGGCACCAAAATGAATTAAATAACAGGCTTAAGGACTATTGAGGGAGGACTGAATGCAAATCAAAGATAAGTAGAAGTTTTCTTTCCTAAAAGGGGAATGATTTTTTCCCTTCCCGCTCCCCCTTCCATATCTGTGCCAGCAAGAGCTGCATGCTAAACATGATTTCCCTGGCATTGTGCGGGTGCTTTCACTGCGGGCCGCTGCGATGGCCTATCTTGGCCTATGATTAATGACCTGCTAGGCAATTTGGAAGCCATAATAACTCCGCAGTCCACACACAAACTCTCTACGCGCATTCCTTTTGCGGATTTGCCAAGCTGTTACCAAGGGGCCCGCACAGGAGCCGGATTGCTGGAGAGATAGCAAAGCATTTCTGCAAATGCCATTCGGGCCTTATCTTGCCGCAAAGTGCAATGAGCAGCGGGCTCATTTACAAAATTCAAAGCCTAGATCTCACGGCGTCTTTATTTCAGCCCAGATTAGGGAAAACAAAACAACAACCAAAACCACACACACACACACACACACACACACACACACACACACAGCCAAATATAGGTTAAAAAAAAAAAAACCTGGTATAACCCAAACCCAATCTCTTGCTACCTCGTCTCCAGGCTCTGCTTAAATTTTCAATCAGACTCATCCAGGTCTAGACCTAATAATGTCCTCTCAAAGCAATGTGGATATTTGAAAACCTTGGGCAGAAACAAAGGCTGCGCTTCAAGCTTCAGGGTCTGTTGTGTGAACTGTTCATGCGTGAGCTTCTAAACAGGAAACCTGCAGGTGAGGGTGAAGGGTGTTGTGTTGGGAGTCTGGGCAGGGTTCAGCCCCTGCCTGGCTCTGTGGCCCTAGGTGCATTTCTTCTCCTCTCTGGGCTGCAGTTTCCTCATCAGTTCCATGACAGCGTGGGATTTAGCAAACAATCCAGCAGGACTTTCTGCCTCTGATTTTTATTTATGTTGTAGATAGTTATTGAGTGCCTGCCACATGCTTGGAACCCTTCTAGGCTCTTGAGATATTTAGGGAAGAAAGCAGATAAAGATCCCTGTGCTCAGCCTGGTGTGGTGGCGCATGTTTGTAATCCCAGTACTTGGGAGGCTGAGACTGGAGGATCCAGGTTCGCGGCCAGCCTCAGCAACTTAGTGAGGCCCTCTGCAACTTAGTGAGACCCTGTTTCAAAAGAAAAAATAAAATAGGGCTGGGGGTGTAGCTCAGAGGTAGAATGCCCCTGGGTTCAATTCCAGGTATACAAACAAAAACAGATAACGACAGCAACAACAAAAAGAGCCCTGTGCTCAGAACCCTTCCATTTATTTGTTGGTTTGTTGGTTTTTCCTAGTCCTGGACATCAAATCCAGAGCCTCATGCATGCTAGGCAAGTGCTGTACCCCTCACCTACATCCCCAGCCAGGTGAGACAATCATTAACAACAAAGATGATTAATAAGCAGATTATGTATGTTGGAGAACAATAAGTCCTATGGAAACAGACAAGATAGATTAAAGGGAAGCAGGAAGTCACAGGACGGGGCTCAGGGGCAGACTGCATGATGGTGGCCAGTGAGATTGAAGGCGATGAGGACATCGTCCAGGCACCTGTCTGAAGAGGAAGTATCATGGCAGAGAGAACGTGTCTACAGCAAAGGCCCTTATCGTCTATGGGTCTGTCGGTGCTGTCATTTTCTTTGAGACTCACTAGCTTTTTGTCCCTTAGCTAGCTGGGGGTGACTTTATCACCCAGCTCCATGGTTTTCAACCTCGGCTGCATGTTGAAGGCACCCTGGAGATGACAAAAATATAGAGGCCTGAGTCCTGCTTGCAAAGATTCTGATTTAATTGGCCTGGGTGCAGCTGAGGCAGCAAGGGTTTTCCAAGCTCTCCGAGTTTTTCTTCTCTGCAGTCAAAGTTGATCTAGACAGCGGGTCAGCATCACCATAACCTTTCCAGGGGCTGTTTGTCACTGAGGAAAGTGATCTTACAATTTACTCTGTCAAGCCAAGTTAGCTGTCACTCAGTCCACAAGCAATATCTTATCAAGAAACTTCTCCGTGCAGCGCTGGTCAAATAAAAGGAGAGCAAGATGGTCCACGCCAGCATATAGAGAAGATGGGCATGTGAAAGATGATTCTTCGAGCACTGAGATTGCTAAAGAGCACTGAAGCATGTGAGATGCTAAAGGTTAGTTTCTCCCAAACATAACTTGTTCCAATGCTACTTCAGTGTGTTTGCCATATCTATGTACAATGGACTCATGCCTTTTATTTAAATTCTTCATTGTCCTAATCAGTAAAACGTGTAAGCCAGGCGTGGTGGTGCATGCCTGTAATCTCAGTTCTTGGAAGGCTGAGACAGGGTGATCACAGGTTCAAGGCCAGCCTCAGCAACTTAGGGAGGGGCTCAGAAATTTAGCAAGAGCCTGTTTCAAAAGAAACATGAAATAGGACTGTGGGGCATAGCTTGGAGGTAGAATGCCTCTGGGTTCAACCCCCAGTACCAAAAAAAAAATTAAGTAAAATTCGTAAAATCATTGGTTTGATGTACTGTATATAACAAATTGGACATATGTATATAAGTTACATATAATTTTACATATATATATAAAATTGTAAAAATGACAAATATTCATATATTTTCAGGATGATCACCATAGAAAAGTGAGCTTCATGGTTATTGAAATACAACTGAGTGAGATGATGCGGTGATAACAAAGAGAGGAGGAGAATATTTGAGGCTGAGAGACTCAGGGCTCCTACTTTATTTACATATGAAAATGGTCGATGTCGGACCAAAGAAAATCAAAGTTAAGTGGTTGGGGTAGGCTTTGTAATTATGCAACTCATTAATCAGTTTTGGACCATTTGGATGATTAGAAGATGGATTTTTCTTTGGAATTCCCAAACATCAGACATCATTTGCTTTTGACCGTATGGCCAGACTTCTCTTTTCTCTCTTTGTGTCAAAGCATTGTGATGGGGAAGCCAAGGTCAAGCCACATGAACTCAGTGAGACCAAAGCACAGATTCCACTATGTTTAAAAGAAACATTAAAATGGTTGGTTTTTTTTTTTTTGACAATTGTATCTTACTGAAGTGCTCAACTTGGACATAAAAATATAAATTTTAAAAATAGTATGCACTGATTACTTGCTGGGGCAAATTTCCAAATTTCCCTCATTTTTCCCTCAGTATATACTTACTGGAAAACAATTTTGTCTTTCCTTATCTACTTTAATTAGAAGGCAGCTACATACTTTTGGAGTCTGTACAGTTCTCAATAGTTACATAGTACTGGTGTATCTTAGAAATATTTTTATTTTAATTACCAAATAATAAATCTATTCCCACTATAAAATTTTAGGCAATATATATAATAACTCGCACCGGCAATTGTAGTGTTCATTCCAGAGAGATTTCCTGTGACCAGGTTGGAAACAAACCTTGCCTTCCTTTCTTTTTTTAATACAATATTCTTATATACAAGGCTTTAAAAACATCTAATTTGTGTGTGTGTGTGTGTGTGTGTGTGTGAGAGAGAGAGTTTTATAGAAGTACATATGATATAATTTACATGTCATTCTACACCCATTATTTTCGCTTAACAATATGTCTCATGTATGTTTATTTTATATGTGTACTAGGGCAATTAAAAATAAAATAAAAATAAAAATTCACCCCCTCCCCTCAGAAAAGCTGCATGAAGTTCCAAACTCTTCATCTATACCCTAGAGACAGTCATTGTGATACAACAAAAAATGTTGCCGGACTATCCGTGCAAATGCCTCTCTTTGCACACATCTTATCATACATCGATGAGTCAGGCTTTAGGGCAGTGTTAGGATTTGAGTATAGAATGTCCCGTGGAAAAGTTCATGTATTGGCAATGCAAAAAGGTTCAGAAGTGAAATAATTGAACCAGGGCTCTAATATCTTCAATGGATAAACCCACTGAAGGATTAACAATTTGAATGGATTTACTGTGTGGTAACTTAGGCAGGTGGAACAGGGCTGGAGAAGGTAGGTCTCTGGGGGTACGGCCTTCGAGACTATTTCTGTCCCTGGTCACGTTCTGTCTCTCTGTCTCTGCTTCCTGCCACCGTGACGTGAGAGCGGCTTTCTTCCCCACATGCCCTGCCTCGGCAGTTTCTGCCTTGGAGCCAGTCAGCTATGGACTGACACCCTGAGCCCCGATGAACCTTCTCTACGTTGTTCTTTTGGGTATTTTGGTCACAGAAGTAGAAAAGCTGAGTAAAACAGGTAGGTACTGAAAAGTAAAATTGCTGGCTTATATACCATATATATTTTTAACTTTAACGTGTGTCACCAAAATGTCCTCCAAAGTAGTTTAACCAACTTTCACTCTGTCATGAGACCATGTTACCATTCTTAGTTGTGTCTTTCTTTTTTTTTTTTGCATTTTTATTTTTATTATTATTATTATTTTTTTGCGGTACGGGAGATTGAACGCAGGGGCGTTCTACCTCCGCGCTACGCCCCTGGCCCTATTTTTTTATACTTTATTTTGAAACCGGGTCTCACAAAGTTGCAGAGGGCCTCACTAAGTAGAGAGGGAGAGAGAGACAGGGAGAGAGAGAGAGAGACAAGGAGAGAGAGAGAGAGCTGAGGCTGGCCGCAAACCCGGATCCTCCAATCTCCGCCTCCCAAAGTACTGGGATTACAAGCGTGCGCCACCACGCCTGGCTTATTTTTATTATTTTTTGTATTTTCATTTATTGGTGAATTGTAATTATACATTTTGATACATTGTGTCTTTCATGTACTTCCGCTGTGTGTAAGTATTGTATTCATTGAAACCTTCTCTCCCACTCTAGTGGGAATATATTTGCCAGCTCTATCTACACTCCCATTTGCAGTCCAGAGAAGTTAATTAGAGGTATTTGGAAACACTGTGGAATCATCTGGCCCAAATAAGCGATGGTTCTCCTCGGGTTAGTACTGTGCTTTGACTAACAGAGCTAAGCTGTGGCCAGCATCTTAGAGTAAGGGACTGAAAATCGCAGGAATCACAAAACCTTCTTGACACATTCATGTTGCATCAATCAGGGTCTAGGCCATTCAGTCATAGAACAGAGACCCAACATAATAGTAACTAAAATAAATTTGGAAAATTAATTGTCTCACATCTCTGTCCAAGTGTTCTATATTTAGGGCTGGTGCTGAAGGTTCGTGGTAGCAGGAGCCCAGCCCTTTTATCCTGTTCCACTTTCTTTAAGATGCTGGTCTCTTCAATCTGGTTCAAGATGGTACACAGCCACATCTATATTCTAGCTAGAGAGAAAGGACTCATCCAGAATTCACCTTCGGTCTCCTCATACACAGAACTCAGCCATGTGACCACATCTACTTGCAAAAGCGTCTGGGAAATGTACTGTTTTAATGGTCATTCACTCAGCCAAAAAAATCAAAGGTTCTGCTATTATGAAAGGTAAGGTAAGAACAGATATTAGCAGATAATAGCAATCTAGCCACATATGTCAAAGGAAGCATTTACATACTCTCAACAAAACAGGAATAATGGGAAGTTGTTTATCTAGAGTCACTTACATTTTACAAAGCTTATCATATACCTTTTTTCATTTTGCTTTCTCATAGTCCTGCAAATTAGGGAAGAGGGGAAGGGGGCCTCAGGAAACTGGCAGGAAGGACAGTTCAGAAAAGTGCACTATGAACAGTCATTGTCAGCTGCTACACTTAAAAGCCTCATTCAGTCATTAACGAGACATTCCCATCGTTCCAGATATTTGATTCTGCAGAAGATATCATTTCTGAGAGAAGTGGGAATCTGTCCTTGTAGGAGGAAGAAATGGAAGCTTGTTGGGCAATACTATGTAAAGAAGAAAGGTGGAGGGTGCAGGGATGCAGGCTCAGAGGAGCTCAGTAGACAGACAGGACCACAGACACGAGTGGCATTTGGAGGGGACACACTCAATTATAGGAGATGATTGCTAGCTTGCTGATTGCCTTTTGTTGAGAACCTCCCCATCATGGATGCAAATCTAGTTTGGTGCTGCTGGTGGCCATAAGTGGACATCCTAGGACAGGATGTCACTGTCAGTTTCCTTGTCCATTTCAGGCTCTTTGTTAAGCTCGAGGCATCAAAGTAAGAAGTGGTAAGATCTTCCAGTTCCCAAGGATGACACACAAAAGGAATGCAACTCAAATCTATTGAGCATGTCCTATGTCCCCAACACTGCTAACAGTGCCTGTGCCATTTCATTTTGAACCTTTTAGCAACCATAAGAGATGCAAGTTGTCATTATGGTTTTGTAAATAAGATATGGGCTAAAAGAAGTCATAGCTATGTGGCACAAAGTGGAATGGCTCATCACCGTGCGAGCCTTCAGACAGCAAGATCAGTACTTGTTGAATATATATGCTCCAAGTTCTGTTGTCAAAGGCAAGAGTGGTTGTCACGGGAGCATAACACTTCCTCTGGCCTTTATTATAATTATTTGTAAAGAGACCTGCAGGCTCATGCCTCTGGTTTGCGATCCTATTTTCTGTGTGTGTGTGTGTGTGTGTGTGTGTGTGTGTGTGTGTGTGTGGTGCTGGGGATTGAACCCAGGGGCATTCTACCTTCAAGCTACACCCCCAGCCCTATCTTATTTTTTTATTTGGAAACAGGGTCTCACAAAGTTGCTGAGAGCCCCGCTGAGTTGCTGAGGCTGACTTTGAATCTGGGATCCTCCTGTTTCAGCCTCCCAAGTACTGGGATTACATGTGTACTCCACCATGCCCAGCTCCCTATTTTCCATTTCTAAATGAAAAAATGAACATGTAAATCTCAGTCTTCTGAATGTCTCTCTCCCTTTTTCAGATCACCAGTACTCACTCAGCGTCAAGACCAGGCAATGAAGATCCCCATGAGAGGGAGAACATATGCGTGATATCTCAGCTGGAGAAAGATGGGCAAGCAAGCCAGACATCTCTAGGTTGATATTCAAGGCCTTTCATGGTCTGGCCTCAGTCTCTCTCCAGACTTGTGTCCCATGACATTCTATAAGGAATCACATTTTAAAAATGTATCTGTCTGTTTATTTATTTGTTTATTTATTTATTTATATTATTTTTTTGCGGTACTGGGGATTGAACCCAGGGGCATTCTACCTCCGAGCTACACCCCCGGCCCTATTTTTTATCCTTTATTGAAATCGGGTCTCACGAAGTTGCGGAGGGCCTCACTAAGTAGCTGAGGCTGGCGGTGAAGCCGGATCCTCCGGTCTCTGCCTCCCAAGTACTGGGATTACAAGCGTGCACCACCACACCCGGCTTGTCTATTTATTTATTTAGTGGTAGTGGGGATTGAACCCAGGAGAGGTCTACCTCCATGCTATACCCCAGCATTCCCCCTTTTTGTGAAACGGGGTCTCTCTAGGTTGCTGAGACTCTCAATATGTTGCTGAGGCTGACCTTGAACCTGTGACCCTCCTGTCTCAGCCTCTCAAGTACTGGGATTACGGGCCTGTGCCACTGTGCATGGCAGAACCTCATTTTAGACATAGTTCACTGGTCTCATGTGACAGGTCTTTACTGATCTATTTGTGGAACACCCAAAGCACTGTTCCAGGGACAGGGAATTGAAGCAGAGAATGAGACAGAGAAGTCCCTACTATCAGAGTGGACACTAGTGAACAGGTAAGTTGTGAAGATAATTTCAGGTTGCACTAAGTGCAGTAGGAAAATTAAGACAGAAGAATAGGAAGGTGTGGTTGGAACAAATGTGGGGGGTTTCAGCAAGGTGTCCTGGGAGGCCTTTCTGAAGAGCAGGCGTGGTATTGAAGTCTGAATTGAGGACATGGAGCCTGAGACCTAGATTCATATTCGTACTTCTCAAGCCTTCATGTGCATAAGAATCACTTGAGGACTATACTAAAAGGTGGGTTCTGATCCAGTAGGTCTATGCTGGGACTTGAGACTCTGTTTCTTAGGAATCTTCCAGCTGGTCCCTGGACCACACTTGGATTAGTAAGGGATCCATCCACTTGCCAGATCCCGGGCTAGCGTGTGGCCGGGACATGATGTGAACTGCTGCAGGCTGATTTGTCACTCAGTCGGACAACTTATAGCATCATATGCTTTTGTTCTCCTGTTTGCAGTGTTCCAACTCCCCCTGTCCTCTCTCCCCAACCAGATCCCATGTCAAGAAGATTGTCAGTTCCATACTCACTGCCTCAGGAGAGGGATTAAGAGGACTGCAAGCCGAAGTAAGACATTTTTCTTCCTCTTCAAAAATTTTCAACCTGTTGCCCTAATTTAGGCCAATCCTAGCCTAAAATCATGCTCTAATCTATACCCATTAGAATTATATTAACACACATTCATACTTAAAAATTCCTCAAGTTTCACACAAAATCCAGGATTACTGGTTTCTTTAAAAAACCTGGAAAGTCTAGGAACAGGCAGCAGTCAGATGAGACTTACAATGTCAATCCGTTTCCAAACCGACAGGGCGGTGGGTGGGCCATGGTCCCTGCCTTGTCCAGTTGAATTATTTCCCATTATCTATATTACTCAGAAGTGAAGGGAATCTGGGTTAAATGGAGTGTTCAGGAAAAGGGTTGAAGAGATCAGTGGGAGACCACCCTGAGATCCAGGGAAAGGACCAGACCTAAACACCATGCAGTCAGGAATTAGGAGTACAGGCCTTTGGGGTGGGTCCCATAACTGAATCTCCTGTAGACAGCTGTGGCCTCACTTGAGCAAGCATGATCCACCCCTTGGTGTCTCAAGATTGTGATAGGTGAGTCCGTGGCTGGCGTCTGATAATGACTTTCTCTCTAGGGCTCCAGCCAGGACTGCGGGAATGGGGATGAGGAGTCTGCCCCCAGACTTTGTCTTGCTCCCATCTGATACACCCATGGGGACATCTCTCTGCCTAAAAACCTCAGGATATTTGTAAACTCAAGGGAAGAAAGGTAAGACCCTCTATCCCCAGGAGAGTAGTGATGGGAGCTAAAGAAAGCCCTGTATCCTGTGGCTCGTGGGTAGAGGTACAGTACTGAACTCACTGGAGATCCCTCTTGAGTTGGGACAGTGGCTTTCTATCCTTCTTGAGGTAGAGTGTTGGCAAAAATGGAGACCATTGTCCACCTCCCTGTGTCCCAACCCTCTTGCACCATGACCTTGCAAATCTTTCCAGCAAGAGGTGGGACTTGTTTGTCCATCACTGGAATCTTGTGACTGGCCTTGTGACTTGTCTGGCCAATAGAATGTGGCAAAAGTGACATGCTGATCCCAATTCTAAGTCTCAGATGTTTTCTGGCTCTTCTCTGTGTGTCTCTGGCACTCTGCTGCTGCCATGAGAACTAGGCCAGGCAAGCCTGCTGCAGGAAAAGAGACCCAGGGCACAGAGCCCAGCTGTCCCAGCCATGGAGTTTTGCTTTGGATCTGGAATGTCTCCCCCCAGCCCCCTCCCCAAACTCATGCATTGAGGACTTAGTCCCCATCACAGCAATGGCCAGAGGTTGGGCTCTTGGGAAGTAATTGAATTCTGAGGGCTCTGACCTCATCTGTGGATTAATCCATTTGATGGGTTAATAATTGGAATGGACAACTGGGAGGAGGTGGAAATTATAGGCTGTGGGGCATGGCTGGAGGAAGTAAGTCACTGGGGGTGTGCCCTTCGGGACTGTTAGGGCTTGGATTTAAAATGTCCCCTTAGACCTCATGTAGACAAGGCAGCCATGTTGGAGGCGGGGCTTGGTTACTGAGAAGGGGCCCCTGGGGTGTGGCCTTGGGGGTTATATATGGTCCCTCCTCCCCTTGTCTCTCTCTTGCGTGATGTGAGAGCAGAGCCCTTGCGTACTCTCTCTCTCTCTCTGCTCCCTGCACCATGCCCTGAGCTCCACAGACTTCACTTGGCCTAACGTGGACTGAAACTGAAATATCCAGAACTGTGAGCAAATACATCTTCCTTCCTCTAAGTTGCTGACCGAGATAGGCATTATATCTTGTCCCAGGCCCCATTCTCTCTGAGATCCAGCTTCCCAGCTACCATGAACTGAGCAGCTTCCTCCTCCACAGCCTTCTGCCATGATGTCCTGCCTCACCTCAGGCCCAGAGCAATGGAGCAGCTGACCATGGACTGAGACCTCTGAAGCTGCAAGCCAAAAAAAACTGTTCCTCTTTTAAGTTATTTATGTCAGGTATTTTGGTCACAGTGATGAAAAACTGAATAACACATGTGGTCACCAGAAACCAGCTATTTCCTGGCTGACTTAGAAGCTACCGAAGGTGCAGGAGTGAGCCAAGAGAAGAACTGCTCAGCTGAGCCCAGCCCGAGCTGCTGACCACATCACCATGAGCCCGATAAATGGCTGTTGTTTTAATCCACTAAGCTTCCTTCTTCTTTCCTTCCTTCCTTTCTTTTCTTTCTTCATTTATTCATCTTTCTTTCTTTCTTTCCTCCTTTCGGTTTTTAGGTAGCTAAAGGTGACACTCCATTTAACCCACTGTTATTAGTTCTCTATGATTTCTATAACAAAATACCACACATAGAGTGGCTTAAAACAACAGAAATTTATTTTCTCACAGTTCTTGAGATTAGAGAACTGAAATCAAGGTGTCATCAAGGTTGACTTCTTTTAGAGGCTCTGGGGCAAAGTCTGTTCCATGCCTCTCTTAAGCTTCTGAGGCTGCCAACAATCCTTGGTGTTCCTTGGCTTGTAGACATATTACTCTGTGTCTGACTCTGTGATCACACGGCATTTTCTTGTCCGTGCATGTCCAAATTTCTATAAATTTATAAGGACACACAGGCATTGGACTAGGGTCTAGCCTAATCCAATATTATCTCAACTTGATTACATCTTCAAAGGCCATATCCAAACAAGGGCACATTCACAGGTACCAGGAGTAAAAACTTCAACATATCTTCTGCGGGGACAAAATCCTACTTCTAACACACACTATGAGTTTTTTTCATATTGAAAAACTCATTCAGGATTGCAAATAATACCTGCCCAAAGAATCTGTGGAACACCATCCATTGATAAGCTCTACCTCATTTCTCTGGATTTATCTGTGAGTTCCAGTCAGGATTGTCTCATATATAAGTAGAAAGATCAGAGACTTCAGAAAGGAGCATTAGCTTTAATTTTTGGTTTCTGAATTTTCTCATTGAATCTTTACAATTCTCCTTTAATGTAGATATAAAAATCTCATTTTACAGCTCAGAGATGTTGAGAAATTGGCCTTAGTCACATAGTAAATACATCCAGAAACAGATATTTGAATGTGAGTCTATCTAATTTTAGACATGATCTTTCTATTGTACCCTGATGCATCTCCTTTGGTGTGAGAAGGTCTGGGTTCTTGCCATACTCCATTTTCTAATAAGTGAAATTTAGGAGAATTTTGCCAAAATCCCTCCTCTTTGAAATGAAGATAACAGTCAGGCAAGGTGGCGCATGTTTGTAATCACAGTAGTTAGGAAGTTGAGACAGGAGGATAACAGGTTTGAGGAAAGCCTCAGCAAGTAGTGAGATTCTCATCAACCTAGTGAGACCCTGCTTCAAAAAAATATATATGTGTGTGTATATATATGTATATGTATGTATGGCTGGGTGTGTAGCTCAGAAGTAGAATGCCCCGAGTTCAATCCCTAGCAACACACACACACACACACACACACACACACACATGCACATACACATACACACACACACACGCACACTGAAGATAATAAAAAATGCAATCCTCATAGCTTTTTATGAATATCTAGAAAGATGAAGTAGAATGTGCAGCTGGAGTCTTGGCTCTAACTATGATTCTGGACATGTCATATTGGCTTTCAAAGCTTTAATTTCTTCATCTGTAAAAAGGAGATAAGTGTATCCCCTATTTTAAAGAATCATTTCAAAAATTAAATAAGATTATCTAGATAATACACTTAGTTCGGTATCTGGCCATAGTAAGCCCTCAAAGATGATCCATAATTAGATATTTAAAAGCATTTTCTAAAGTACAAAGTTCTAATTAATACCAATTATTAAAATTGCATTTTATTTTTGGCTCAATAGAATTACGTGCTCTCTGCAGCCAAGGTGATTTCTCTGGGATTTTTCTAATTGAACATCACCCTGATTTTTCTATTGACTGTAACTCAAACCTCTGCACAGCCCAAAAGGCAACCTTACTCCTTTGGCTAGAGATTTTCCACATCGGAAGACAAAAGTTCCTTCCACAGGGGTCTCAGATGCTCCCCTCAGGGAGTAGAGGGAGGCTGTCAGCCTGCTTCTGGCTATGCAATCTGAAGCCTCTGACAAGGGCCTCATCAGCTCCTCCTTGTTTGCAGGTGCGGTGACCTGTGCAGACTGTGTTGGTCAGTGGTCATTTCAAGGCATCACGTGGCTGGCTTCCCTAGACTGTTTCAGCTCCAGTGACTCAGGGCAAGACCAAATGCTTATCAGAGTATTTTCCAGGGCACTCTAATAAACCTTGAAAGCATTTGCCTGGCTCCCCCGGCGAATCCCCCTGGGTATCCCTCATTTGTCAACGTAGCCTTTTACCTTCTATTCCTGTCTCTTCTCCTTACCTTGCTCTCACTTTGATCTCACTCAGGCAAAGCCTAGCACATGTGCAAGGTTCAGGGTTCTTGTCATACCTACAGTCACTTCTGCGAGAAGTCACTGTAGATGTAGATCTTGATACTTTCTACCCTATGAATGTGACCACATCTATTTAGACCAGGGACAACTATCTGACCCAAGGGAAGTTATGTGCATTCTAAGATGTAGTGTTGGCTTAAGATTTCCAGCCAGCAAGGAAGTTCTAGGCCTTGCAGTGACCACAGTGCCAAGAGAACTCTTTGCTCTTGAGTTCAGAGTGGAGAATCACATAGAGGAATGAAGTGGAATGACTCCCCATCAAGTAGAAGAGCTGAGTCTGGCTGGGGAAGAGGAAGCAGAAGCCACTAAGAAGCAGAAGCTGGGGGCAGCTGGGCATGGTGGCACATGCCTGTAATCCCAGTACTTGGGAGGCTGAGACAGGAGGATTACTGGTTTGAAGCTGGCCTCAGCAACTTAGGGAGGCTCTCAGCAACTTAGCGACATGCTGTTTCCAAATAAAAAAATAAAATAGGTCTGGGGGTGTAGCTTGGAGTTAAAATGCCCCTGGGGTCAATCCCCAGCACCACACAAAAACAAACAAACAAATAGAAGCTGGGGACAGAGGGGAGGCCCATGCACAGAGAACTGGGGTAGAAGTAGACAGAGAAGCAATGAGCCCTGAGCATGGTGCCCTGGTGAACAGAGGGGCCATCTGAGTGCCAATTACTGATGCAGCTATGGTCACCAAACTTGATCCAGACAGCTTGAGTTTCTGGGATGTTGCAAACAGTGACATAGTTGGCATTATTTCAGTTTTAGACTGTAAGTGACAAAAACAAACTCTGGAAGCTTGAGGGAAAGGAAGTGTAGTGGAAAGGCATGGGAACATTCTTAGAATCAGAGTGGCTAAAGAAACAGGCTTGGCAAAGAGCTTAAGGGAGATGCATCAATCAGTTTTCCATCGCTGTGACAAACACCTGGGGTAAATCAACTTAAAAAGGGTGAAGGTAGGCCGGGCATGGTGGTGCATGCCTGTAATCCCAGTACTTGGGAGGCTGAGACAGGAGGATCACAGGTTCGATGCCAGCCTCAGCAACTTAGTAAGGCCCTCAGTAACTTACGAAGACTCTTGTTTCAAAAATAAAATAAAAATAGGACTCGGGGTATAGCTCAGAGGTAAAACAATAGAAATTTATTATCTTTTGGAAGCCTGAAATGAGTCTTTTGAAACTAAAATCAATGCTAGCATAGCTGCATTCCTTTCACAATCTCTAGGGGGAGATTTTATTTACTTACCTTTTCTTTTTTTTTTTCTTCTTCAAAATTTATTTTATTTCATTTATTTATTAGTGCATTTTAATCATACATTTTGATGAGTTTCAGGGTGGCAGAAGCATATATGCACATATCACTCATTTATCCCTCCCCCTATTCTCACCCCATTGCCTCCTTCTCGTGCTCACAAACTTATCAATCACTTTACTTACCTTTTCTAACTTCTAAAAGGTGACTTCATCCCTTGGTTCCTGGCCCCTTCCTCCTGCTTTAAAGCGCATCATCTCTGCTTCCATTGTCTGGTCTCCTCTTCCATTGTCTGATCTGGTGGATTCTCACCCACCTGCCAATCCAGGATAATCTTTACTCACATCTGCAAAATTCCTTTTTCCGCGTAAGTTGACATATTCATAGGTTCTGGAGATTAGGGTGTGCACATATTTGGGACCAGGGGGGTATTGTTCAGTCTACCATCAGAAGAAATGAGAAAAGTGTGGTGGAATGAGGAAAGAGAAAGGACGAATGCAGAAATCTAGAGAAAATCAATATGGAGAAAGAAGAGGGAAGTCATTTGTGTGATCAATATTTCTTAGAAGTTAATGGATCAAGGAATTTCTAAGTGGAGGAATTAAAATCATCCAAGAGTCTTTTCTGTTGTTAGACCTATTAACCTACCAGTCACCAGGTTAACCTCATCGCTGGTCT
This sequence comes from Glis glis, assembly GCA_004027185.1. Taxonomy (NCBI): domain Eukaryota; kingdom Metazoa; phylum Chordata; class Mammalia; order Rodentia; family Gliridae; genus Glis; species Glis glis. The sequence goes on from PVJS01004786.1 coordinate 28,195, forward strand.
ATGAAGTCAAGAAAAATAGCAAGTGGTACAAGGATCCAAGTCATCCAGGCCCTATTTGCCAGTTCCTGATTTTTTTTTTTTTTTTTTTTTTTTTTTTTGCTGTCCAGGTCTGAACTCTGTCCTAATCAACATTAAACTCCTGGCTTAACTGGCAGGTCTAAATTCAAACTTTGTATTCAGGAACATAACCCTTGACCTCCCTTTTTAGAATTCAGGTTGGTCTATTATCTGGTCCCCCACCCCGTTTTTTTTCACTGTGTAATCAGTGGGTAACAGTGGCCTTTGAGGTCTCTAGGGATCTTCAACTTCTAGAATTGGTCTCTTCCTTCCCCTGGGCTCCTTGAGTAGAAGGGGTGGGAGCTTGGATTCTAGTGTCATTACTTAGCACTTCCCACCCAAAGGAAGGGTCTTCTCAGTCACCTGGGGCCATGTGCTCCATCTCTGGGGAAACCACTTGGCAAGGGATTTATCTATCTCTCTGATATTCGTCCAGCATCCAAGTGCAGGGTGAGATACTCTATAGCAATAATTCCAGAACTACATGGAAATGGAAATTCCAGACCCTACGTGGAGGGGTCTTCTATAATCACAAGAAGGAAGGGAAGGATGCTAGACAGACAACAAAACCGACGTCCACTACACTATGAACTTTCTTACTAACTTTCCTACTAAGGAGATGACGGAATTCCTGTAGCTCTCTAAAGAATTGCATGCATAGATAACCTGTATCAGAAAAGCCAAATAATGATTATGTCTTTAATTATGCAGCCTATAAAGAGTAGATTTCATTCCCTAGTACCTGGTGTGCATGTAAAAATCCTACAGAAAGAACATATCCTGGTGGCCCCTTGCACAACACCTGGCAAATAGGGGAGACTTGATAAATATTTGTTGAAAATTAATTAATGGATGCATGAGCGAACATATTGATTTTGTCAACCTATAGGTGCTTTCAGGAATCAGGGATGATTTTTTTTTAATGAAGACTTTATTTTTGTGGACATATCCAGCAGTAAATGTCTAAAACTTAGACTTCCACACCAGCACATTAGAAACCCTACCTCATCCTCACACACTGGCTTCAGAAAGCAAGAACTGCTGAAAGGTTTTGTATAATCTGATTAAGAGCTGAGTAAGAAGAGGCAAGGGGTTAACGATTAGTGGTTTAACACCACATTTACCTAAGCCGAAGGGGTTTTTCTAAAGATCTTTTAAAAAAACCTTTGTGAAGTATGTAATATGAGGGCTGGGCTTGAAGCCCACAGTTAACACAGCCACCATCCTTTCTGCCCATTCATGTCCCTCCCTCCCTTTTTGTGTTCAGAGTTCTTCCACACCTAAGCTCTGAGACAACTCTCCTCTACTTTCATCTGAGACAGAATTAATTCCCTGGTGCCATGGCACCATTGGAAATCTGAAGTGTTTTTTTTTTTTTTACCATTGGTGTGCGTGTTTGTGCGTGTGTGCGTGTGTGTGTGTGTGTGTGTGTGTGTGTGTGTGTGTGTGTTTTACAGGGATGCAATCCAGTGCTGCTCTACCAGTGAGCTACACCCTTAGACCTTATTATTTTATTTTGAGAGAGGGTCTTGCTAAATTGCCCAGGCTGGCCTCTAACTTGCCATCCTCCTACCTCAGCCTCCTGAGTCGTTGGAATTACAAGAGTATGCCTGGCTAGTGTAGGTTTTTACACTGAATGACTCCACTGGTTTTAACATGTATTCTTAAGGGAGGGGCTATCTCTCCCAAGGAAGCAAACATTGGTTCTTGGTTGGGGGAAGATCTTAGATATCGCCATGATTTGTAGCCCTGAAAAGAACCACACCACATAAATGCATATAGAGTTTCTCTATGATAATTTCATGGTGGCGGGGTGGGGGTGTGTGGCAATTGGGAGAAAGAGAAGCTACAATGTTCCTTTAGAAAAGCAGCAATAATAAAGCAATGACAATGATAAGAAGTTTTTTTAAAAAAAAAAGCTTAAGAAACACTGGGTTATAAGGAAGTACTTAAAAACACACCAGCACTGTTCCTTTTCTCATCCTCAGATTGCCCTAAGAGGGAAAAATATCCCATTGGGAACTAGGGGACTTGACTTAGAATTTTTATATCTACCACCAGAGAGCACATGTATTCCATTATGTATTCATCAAAAATTTATTATCTTCTTTGTTCCAGGCACATTACTGGACTCTGGAATTACAGTGATAAACAAGGCAAAACTCTGTTTATGTTTGGGGACAGGGCACAATAAATAAATTCCAATTGTTTACAAGTAAAAGTGATTATGAGGATAAGAAATATGCTTATACTAGCTGTCTAGAATAAATAATAGTTATCAAAATGTATAATAATAACTACTGCAGAAGTTTTCAAAGGACAACGGGAAAAGTGGAGCTTGTAGAGTGTGAACGGGGATGGTCTCCCGAGACAGCGGCATCTGAGTTGAGCCTCAAGTGGTGAGAAGGGTCTAGTCCCCAGGAGACCTGGGGACAGAGCTGTCTAGGTAGAGAGAAGAGCAAGGGCAAAGGTCCTGGGGCTGGTGTGTGCCTCTGGTGTCTGAGGGGCAGGAAAAGGTAGATGTAGCTGGAGTGAACTGAGTTGGGGAAAGAGAGGCAGGAAGTTAGCCAGGGTTAGATTGTCCTGGGCCAGGCAGGAAGTGGAGAGTGCTTGATTTTATTCTACATGCAACATGACTTTGGGTAAATCATTCCATTTCCATCAAATGGCGTGTGTGTGTGTGTGTGTGTGTGTGTGTGTGTGTGTATGTGTGTGTGTGTAGGAGCAGCTGAATGGCTCTCACCTTCTTGAAAGCCAAGTCCAGCCTCATTGAATTCAGGACCTGGGAGAGATGCCTGCTATCACAGGAGAAAAGTAGGATAGCAACAGCCTTTCTTGGAGGCGACTCCTCTGTTTCTGGGGCTGGAGTAAGAAAGGAGCTGAGCTCTCTCGGGCTTCATATTCGTCTGACACCAGAATCTGACCTGCCCCCCTTCGTCTTTTGAGTTTTGAGGTACACAGACTTTTTCTTCCTCTGACAATCAGCTTCACATAGCACTTGTGCACCATGTAGTGGGGAAAAACACAGGATGAGGGGTCAGAGGCCTTGGGATCCAGAACCCCATCTGTTCACAAATCACCAGGTGACCCGTGCCAGGCCATTCCCGGATCTGGACTTGCAGACCCTCATCTGGGACCATCATTAAGATTCCTTCTAGAACACAGACTCTGTGATTCTATTATCCTCTCCAGAGCTGAGGCGGAGTCAAAACCCCTGCATGCAAGCCCACCAAACTGTCCTAAAATCATAAAGCAATTTCCTTGGAAATGGTTGAAAGGAAAAGTCACGAGGCTCTTTGCAGAATCTGATGAAACCCAGTCCCAACTGAATATTAAATTAGAGAGGGGTCTGCAACCAGGGAGGGGGTGCTGCAGAGAGAAGGGAGATGCAGAGTTGGGAGAGAGAAATTTTAATTGCGATTGTTTGGCCGGCTGATCCTAGGCAAATGACAAGAAGCCCCCAAGCAGCCCCAAACACAGATATTTGAAAGGCAGAGACGGCTGGGGGATGGTTTGGCCCCTCCCGTCCCTCTGAGGCTGTGTGAGGAGCGGTCTACAGCGCTGACAAGCACGGGTTTCGGAGGCCATTGAAAAGTTTTGGGTCTAAATAGGGTAGGCAGCTTGGCTTAAGTGTTGCTAAGGAATACCTGGCAACCGGCAACAATAGGCCTTTTAGAGAATCCAGGGCAAACAGTGACCGTGGTAATGGGGTGGGCTTAAGGGTCTCCTTGCCCGGCCGGGCCCCCCCTCTCCTCACACAGAGGCCTGGGCACTGGGCTATGTTCCGGAAATTCCCTGCACAAAGCCCCATTCAGTGGGAGGAGGGCCAATGCGTGTGCTTTGGGGGGGGCGGGGGTGAGGATGGGGGTAGGGGGCGGGCGGGGGAGGGGGTACCAGAGAAGGAGCTTTACTGCCAAAAAAAAAAAACCTCTCCAGTCTCTTTCTTCTTGCAAAGACTAAAAGAGGCACAGAAAGTGCTAAGTTTGTAAAAGAGGCTGAAAAGGTTCAGAAAAGTAGCATAAAAGGGGCTGGGGAACGCCCCGTGAATTTTGAACAGAGAGCAGAAAAGGGACCCTAAAAAGCAATTAGTGATGCTGCTTGTAAATGAAGAGGCAGCTAGTTTGGGATGGGGAGCTGCGGGCTGGAGGTAGGTGTGCAGCAGCCAGTGTGTGTGCATATGTGTGTGTGGGGGATCAGGACAGGTGAGGGGAAGGGAGGGAGCCAGCGTCCCAACCCCCACTCTGACCTCATCTTCACAGCTTTCCACTTGGGCTCTGCAGCCCCTCACCCACTTTGATTTCGTTCCCTGGTAGGGCAGTCCCAGAAGGGCCCAGGAGCCTGGGACAGTGACCAGCACCCAGGGTCTGAGCTGGCTCTCCATTCCCTTTGGTCTCTGCTACTGGTGAAGGAGGCCCCGGTGTTCAGAGCGAGCAGAGCCACTTGTCTCTCCTTACAAGCCAGTGGCTGGCAGGATGCTCTGGGGAGCTGGGTGTCTGCCTGACTTCCAGGGGGAGGCTCAGATGACAGCCAGTGAGGGACGGCAAGAGAGCCAACAAATTAGCACTCTACAAATTCCACGTGCCCGCGCTGCGTAACATTCACGCTCAAACACCCTACTCAACTGCTCTAAAGATAATAATTTTACATTTCCAGCAGAATGTGCACAGTGACAATTATCTGTATTCCTACTGTGTCGCAGCATCAACCAATAATCAAGAGAATTATGTTCCAGTTGAAAGCAGATTTAAATAAACAGACACTAAATAGGAGCCAATAATAGATGTACCAAAATAGTGCAGGCAAGGAAGCAGCCTTTCAAATACAGAGGCATTTAGTGAAGGAGACACGAGGCATCCAAACCCTAGGGCTTACAGCTCCCTTTCTGCAGCTAGGCCAGGCTGGCTTTCTCTGTGCAGCTAGGCCAGGCTGGCTTTCTCTGTGCAGCTAGGCCAGGCTGGCTTTCTCTGGCTGTCCCTGCAGAGCTGACTAGAGTGCTATCTGAACTGATTCTTCTTCCCTCCTCTTCCTTCTCCTCTTCTTCCTTCTCCTCCTCCTCCTCCTGCTCTTGCTCCTCTTCCTCCTCCTCCCTCTCTCTCTTCCTTTCCTTCAACAAATATTCACCACTTATTATCAACTGGGAACATTTGGGCACCATCATCAAAATCAATGAAATCCTAAGTACATTTGTGAAGTTATCAATAGCAATTTCAATATTATAAATGGGGAGAAGGAAGGAGCAGGCAGGATCCAGAGGGAAATCTACCTGGTGCCGTGTGCACGTACGTGTCCATCACACTAAATCTAAGTATGATGAATGATCACAATGCACGAATAAGAATACATTAAAAAAAGAAAATAAAGAAATAAGCAAATAAGCCACAGGGCTGGGGGTGTGGCTCAGTGGTAGATAGAGTACATGGACCCTGGGTTCAATCCCCAGCACTGAAAAAATAAAATAGCTGAGTAAAAGTGTAGAAAACACAGTAACAACAATAGACTCCCCAAATCACATTGTACAACTTAAATTTATACAATTTTTATTTGTCAATTATACCTTAATAAAGCTGGAGGGAAGAAAAATTAATGAACCCTGCCTTTCTTTGATTTTTGTGCCTCTGCTCAAGATTCAAATTGAGTCATGTTGGCCCTGCATGGGGTAGGGGAGGAGGATATTAGCTCTTTAAAAGAAAATCAAACTGTTGTTTCTTTAAGAAGGGAGAATGAGATGCAGAAGAGGCAGAAGAATGGAGGCCTACTATATATTCATCCAAGTGTCACCTATGAGATGAATGTGAGAAGATACTCTGTATGCCAGGTATGGCCCTAGGTCCAGAGAATTCAAAGATGAAAGGGCTGGTCCCTGTCCTTACAAAGCTTTCAGTCCTGTAGCTGTAGGGAGGAGGCAAAGAAAAGTGAGTGGATGCAATCCAACATTTAGTCAAGTTCAGCAAAAGTATATTGAATCCTTGCTGAGAGCCAGAAAGATACTTTTGTCATCAGATCTTAGCAGAATGTCTGGTATACAAAAAAAAGACATTTTATATTACTTTAATATTTAAGCTATCACATAATGTATCTTCTACAAAACTCAACAAATCATTTCTTCATTTGCTAAGGATTCAAGATGTAGGCTAGGCATCTATCTTACACATGTATAACAAAATAAAATTGACCACTTATTGAACATTACAATGCGCCAGATATTTTGTTAAACTCTTTACACACGACAATACAAGGCAAATACTATTAATTGCATTTTACAAATGGGGAAACCGAGGCTGCAGGCCAGCAGTCCAAGCTTTTAAACTTGGCCTGGCCAACTGCACAGCTCAAACTCTGAACCATTGGTCGCATGGATTCTAGCAAAAATATGCAAACTAATTAGAAGTATTTAGGAGCTTGCTGCCTGGGTAAGAGGTAAAACATTACTTTGTAACAATGGAGAGTAGCCACACAGTGAACAGGAAGGAAGGGCATGTAGTTGGTAAATTACTCTTATGGTTTGGATTTAGAATGTCCCCCCAGACCTTGGGGAGACGGGGCAGCCATGTTGGAGGTGGGGCTTGGTTGCTGAGGAGGGGCCCATGGGGTGTGGTCTTGGGGATTATATATGGTCCCTCTTCCCTTTGCTCTCTCTCTTGTTTCTGGCCTCCATGATGTGAGAGCAGAGCCCTTGTGTACACTTTCTCTCTACTTGCCACCACCATGCGTTGAGCTCTGCCAGTGTAACCTGGCCTAACATGGACTGACCCCCTGAAATCTCCAGAACTGTAAGCAAATAAATATTCTTTCCTCTAAGTTGCGTGGTCAGGTTTTTCTGGGTCACAAAGGTGAGAATGCCAACTGAAACAGGTACCAAGACTTCTTGAGGAATATTAAGATTGTACATAAAATTAGACAGTCCTAAGTTTGGATCCTGTAGCTTTTTTATTCTGCAATGCTAACTGCTATGAATCTCAGTTTTCTCATCTATAATATGAGTGGGAATTACCTTCTTCATAGGTACACTTCTGCCTTCCACCTCATAGGAAACTGTACGGAGAGCCCAACGGCCAAGATGCATACCCACGTTGTAGAATTTTTTTTTCTTTCTCCTTCAATTTATCAGACAAAAAGCCCAAAATCAAAAACCAAAATCAAAATGATTAAAGGGCTTCAAATAGAAAGGGCATAAGAAATATAGAACTATATTTATTTGTCAAAACATTCATAATAAAAATCAATGACAGGATTGTTAAAAGGATTTTATCTATAAACATTAAGGAAAAATCTAACAAAGGAGATTACACAATGATATTGAAGCCTTGATAACAGAGTTAGAATTTTTTCTTTGTGGAAAAACAAACTACTATAATTAAGACCAAGAAGTAGAGTGTCTAATCTTCTAGCAGAGGTTCCACTTCTTGGTTCATTTTTTTCTTTTTAGACTGTATTTATTCTTAACTTTCTAGCTATACACTGTTGTAATTTAAAGGTATCTGTCAGAATAAGGAGAGCAATCTGCTCTATTAATTTACCTGCTCAGGAGTATAGTCGAGGAAGATGAGATTAACATTTTCTGCTTGCATTCAGAATTATTTAAAAATAGTCTATCTTTTTGGAAAAATGTGTCATTATTACTTATAGAAAAGTTAATAAGAGAAAGTACCTATGATTTTAGTAATTGGCTTTTCAGGACCACAGACAGCTCAGCATATTTTTAGTTAATGGATATTTCACCCAATGTATTTCATTTTATGGTCAAAGTAAAATTACATGCACATTCTAATTATATCATCTTTATTTTCAAATTTATATTCTTTTTGTTGTTGCTGAGCTACACCTCTAGCCCTTTTTTATATTTTAATTTTAAAACCGGCTCTCTTTAAGTTACCTGCACTGCCCTTGAACCTGAGATCCTCCTGTGTTAGCCTCCCAAGTACTGAGAGGACAGGCACGCACCACCATGCCCAGCTCAAATTTATGTTCTTATTCTCAAAGACAAGTGCTGTGTTTGGGATCATTAGTTCATTTTTTTCCACTTTCATTAGTTTTGGTATTTCATTTCAATTTTAATTACTCATTTAATATACTAGCACTGAATGATGAGAGTAACCAAGATGTAAATTTTCCTTAAATTCTCCCTTCTAAACATCCTTGATACTATAAAGCAAACCGTTCTGAGGTAGAATGTGCACTTGAAAATGAGATCTATGGAAGGGAGTCTGCAAAAGATCAGATTAGGATTACATTTTCTTTCAAGTTTCATGTAAAGTGAGGAGGGTAAGAGGTGTGTAAATGCTATTTAATCCTCACCTCTGCGCTGCAGTTCTCCACAGGTGCAATGAGAGGAGGACCTCCCAGACTGAGAATTTAGAATGAAGTAAAAAGGGAAAGGAAAATGTGGATGGAGAAAGCCAAGAGACACTCAGATGCTGGCTGATATAACTAGCTATATTATTTAATTAAAACTCTTCCAGTTGCTAGTGAGAAAAACCCAAATTAAGCTGGTTTGAACAATAAAAAGAGAACTTGTTGGTCATATATGGAAAAGTACAAGATAATACAGCTTCAGGAACAATTGTATACTGGTGCTCCAATTATATAGCATTGGAATTCTTTCTCTCACCATCTCTCAGCTTGACTTTTCTCTGCATTGACTTTATTTTCAGAAGTTTTCCCCTTTGTGCTAGCAAGGTGGGAACCAGTAGCTCCAGACCTGTGTCCTCCCAGAGTAGCAACTCCTGACAAAGACTTTTGCAAACGTCTGGGCCTGTTTTCACAGAGCACTCACTGTAGTCAGGTAAATGGGACCCACTGGTTAGGCTTTAGTCATATGCTACCTCCTGGAGCTACAGATTGAATTAGATCCAGAAGAACCACTTAGACCTAGAGGAGAGGAGAGGTTCTTCAAAGGAACCATGGGGAAGATGGATACCAGGCCAGCAAAGACAGCAGATGGCTTGCTTCATTTGTTACTGGTTCCATAACAAAATACCACAATCTGGGCGATATATTGTCTCAGAGTTCTGAAGGCTGGAAGTCCAAGATCAAGGTGTCAACAGGGCTAATTCCTCCTGAGGGCCATGAGAGGAAGGTCTGCTCTGGCCTCTCTGCTTGGCTTGTAGACAGTCATCTTCTTCCAGTGTCTCCTCACATCATCTACCCTCTATGTACGTCTCTCTCTGGGTTCACATTTCCTTCTTTTATAAGGTACTAGTCATGTTGGATTAGAGCCCACACTTATGACTCATTTCAATTTGATCATTCCTGTGAAGACCCTAATCTCCAAATAAAGTCACATTCTGAAGTCCTGAAGGTTAAGACTCCAACATATCTTCTATGTGAGGTGACACAATTCAACTTACAATGTGTCCCTGCCCTAGATCTACTTTCTTTCCTGGTCAAAATAGCCTCTGCCCTTTTTGTTTAACCCTTTGTTATAAGAAATACTTTTTCACCAACAAAAGCTCTTGGTAGGAGATAGATAAGGTAGTTCCCTAGCTCTAGATCCTCCAAACCTAAAGAACATGATGAACAATTTATTTAGGGGAAATGGTTTTATTTCTTTTAAAATGTAGAAGTGTGTTTAGGATATATGTGTGTGTGTGTGTGTGTGTGTGTGTGTGTGTGTGTGTGTATACAAGTTAACTTTGTAGTACTTTTATGTTTTCCAAATTGGTGTCCCTCTATACAAAGGAGTATAGTTAGACAACTTTGGAAAATGCCTCCTATATCATCTCTCTCTTGAAGAATTATAATGCATATTTGTATATTGTGATAAATTGGTTACATCAAGTCCCCACTATTCAGCTCTCTATATACCTATGACCGCTGCAATGTAACTTTGCAGTTCTTTCCATCACAACCTATAATATATTTTATGCTCTTTGATCCACCCTTTGTTTGCTATATGTCTTGCTTTAGACAGTAGGATGTTAACCAACGTGATCTTGGGTTTTTTCCAATCCCTGCCTTGCTCCTCTGCCTCTCTCTGCCAGCGAGCCTGCTGGAAGGTGCGGTGTATGGAATCAAGTTGTCCTTGTCACCGTGGCTGAAACTATGCTAGAGCTGGCAGCTGGCAGCCAATCTCAGACATGTGAGCAAGCCAAAATCTATAGAACTATCTAGCCAACCTGTAGACTTATATGCAATAGTAAGTGGTGGTGTTTTAAGCTGTCAAGTTACCTTATTGTGTAAATAGATAACCTACATACATAGGAGAGGTTCTAAGAAGCCCTGCATAAAGAAACATGCTTAAATTGACTTAAATCAGTGCTTTCCAAATATACCTTCTGGCATAACCGTAAACATCCCGAAGAAAATTATTGTGGAACTCCAGCTTGGGAAATTATTCCTAATCATATCTAGGAAAGGCAGGACTAAAGATTTCTTTTTAAACATCCTAGGTCATTGATAACCCTTGATGGTAGATGTGGTGATTTGACACTCAGCACTTATTGCAACCCTTGGCTGTGTGCTCCCTGATACTAGAGAGGTTGAAAAGATAAGACACCGTATTTCTCAGACTTCCCTGAAGCTGTGTTTTTAAATGCAAATTAGGTTTTACCCATTAGATGCATTTGTGTGAGATTTGGAAAGTAGAAAAATGAGGCAAAGCTATTGTCTCATTTCAGGCTTTGTTTTTCACAGGCACGGTCCTGAGAATTTTTTTTTTTTTTCTGAAGCAACATTCTAATGTCTAGTTGGGTTTCTGGATATTGAGAGGCACGTGAGGCGTGGTGGTGGTGGTGACATAAACTTTCCCCATCATGCCCATCAGAGTATTTTCTCTAATCACCAGTTCCAGAGGGCATAGCAAGGGCAGCCATGGCTTTGGCATCAGTTTTCTAAGAGTCGATCCTAGAAGTCCAGCCTAAAATTCTCTTCTGTACCTCTCTTAATGATGTACCAAGTGGTTATCTCTGCTTAAAATCACTATAGAGGATTCTGTCTCCTGTACTAATTGATGATCAATCCTATATTTAACTCATTTACAGATAAAGTTTCTTCATCTGTAAAAATTAGGATTAATAATATCTTATCAATGGACTTATTGAGAGGGTCCATGAAATGAACCCTCCATCGGGAGGGTCTCTGGGACTTGCATAAAACATGCTTGATAAAAAGAAATTCTTCCAGTGTGGCATAACATCTTCAAGAAGTGCTAATTTGATTTTCCTGTTTTTTGTACATTTTTTGTACATTTTGTACATTTCAGGAACAAATTTGTTGCATACATTTGTGAGGTAAAAATTAACTACTAATGCACCCTTTTCTCATCTGAAAAGGGAAGATATTGTGTATTTTGTGTCCATAATGTCCAGGAAGATGCATCTAAATGAATGCAAGGGTGAGAAGCAGGACAAAAATAAGAAGGAGAGAGCAAGGTGACTCCTATTCTGTGAGGTTATGGCGACCTTTGTTCAGGGTTCTTACTTTGTCTGTTATTTCCTCTTTTGCTAAATTACAAATCTCAATCTCTTTCTCTGTCTGTCTACCTTTTCATGAATAGTTATACACACTTGAGTCTTTTCAATTAAAAGAAGTTAAAATCCTCATCTTCCCTACATTTTAGCTTTTCCCTGTCTTCCCTAGCCAAAGGTCTTAAAAATGTTGCACTACATTTTCTGCCTTCATTTCTTCACTTCCCACCATTCCTCAATCTCTGGTAATCCAACTTCTACTTTGTTAGACTCCATAAACACTCTCCTTAGAATCATCAACTATCCATGTCATAGGGCCATATCTACATCAGCCCCCAACTTATTTGGTCCCCAAGCATCAGCTGGCAGAATTAACCAGTGCCTCCCTTCAGATATATTTTTTTCTTTACTCAGCACAAAAGGTACAACTAGTCATTTTACCAATAATTTGCTTCCTTTTGTTTCTGGCTTTATAGCCAGACTACAGTCCCCAGTCTCTCTTGCAGGCTGGTGACTGAACCCTACTGAATGGAATGTGAGTGGAAGTGACATGCTATTTCTGAGATGAAACTTTTAAGAAGTAAGACCCTCCATGCTCCCTCCCCCCACTCTATTGACTGTATGAAGATGATAGCCAAACTTCAAGGGATGGTGGATACATGAGATGAAAGAAACCTGGTAAACCCGGCCCCCACTTCACCATGTGGAGGAGAGCCCTCTGAGAACCAAAAGTATTTACCTCAGGCCAGTATGTAAAGGAAACATAAACCTCTACAGTGTGCGCAAGAAGAAATGTCTCCCACCGCTGGTGTGCTTAATCATTTGGTCCCATGTTCCTTACTACAGAGAGGCACTCGTGACCCAGGCTGGCCTATCTGAATACATCATTATCCCAGCCCAGTGACTAGTTCATGATCAGCCAACTGTCCCAAACAGGGTTAGTCAAGTCCTCACTTACGGGCTTTTATTTATACTAAGAGAATTTCTTTACTTTGTGATCTCTAGTGTTTACAAAAATATACCCATGGAGTTGGGAGGAACCATCTTTACTGTCAAATAAAATGGGTCTATAAAGAATAAAGCCAGCCAGGCGTGGTGGTGCATGCACTTGTAATCCCAGTACTTTGGGAGGCGGAGACCGGAGGATCCGGGTTCGCGGCCAGCCTCAGCTCTCTCTCTCTCTCTTTCTCTCTCTCTCTCTCTCTCTCTCTGTCTCTCTGTCTCTACTTGGTGAGGCCCTCCACAACTTTGTGAGACCCAGTTTCAAAATAAAGTATAAAAAATAGGGCCGGGGGTGTAGCGCGGAGGTATAATGCTCCTGGGTTCAATCCCCGGTACCGCAAAAAACAAAACAAAACAAAACAAAACAAAACAAAACAAAAAGAATAAAGCCAAAATAGTGGCAGAGAGCTGAGAGCTGCAGTGAGAGAGGCGAAGCCTTCATGCTGTTATTTGAAAACCTGGATATATACAGCCAGGTCTATAATTGGAGTCACACCTTGGTCTTCCCAGTTTGGATAGGAAATAAATCCCTCTTTGCCTAGGTTAGTCCAGATGGGGTTTGTCATCTGCAACTGCAGAAGTCTTGAACTACCTTGGTGTTGGAGATAGAATCAGAACTCAGGTTTTCTAATCCAATTCCGAGTTCTTTCCCTCACTTCATGAGGAAGATCCAATGATAAAATGTGATACCAAATATACTACCCAGGCAGCAGATCACTGTTTGAAGAGCAATGAGAACTGTCTTCTGGAGAGATGGAATGGTATGACCCTGGGAAACTGTAGGAAGGCTAACCACAGGGAAGGTGCCCTACTTCTTGCTGAGCACCAAAGGCAAGTTTGGTCAAGATATTACAGTGATATTTGAAGGTTTACATCAACTCGTCAAGAAGCATGAAGCTGATGGGGCAGGGCGGTTGGAGGACCTTCTGAAACGTATACAGTAGCAAGATAGAGGTCCTCTCCCAGGCTACCCAAATTCAGTGCCAGCTCCTTCACTTCCAGCCAACATGGTCTGAATGTGTCCCCTCTGGAATTCAGGCATTGCTAATGTGATAGTATTAAGAGGCAGGGCATTTAAAAGGTGATTATGCTCATTGGTTTTTCGTTTCTGCATCAGATACCTGAGAGAAACAACTTAGAGAAGGAAAGATTTCTTTGGGCTCACAGGCTTGGCGGTTTCAGTCCACTGTCAGCAGGCTTCATTTCTTTGGGCTTGAGGGGAGGCAGAACATCATGGTGGAAAGGTATGGCCGAGGAAAGCTGCTGAGCTCATGGAAGCTGGGAAGCAGAAAGAGAAAGGGGCTGGGCACCAGAAATACCATCTCAGGGCACACCCCCAGCGACCTGCTTCCTCCAAGTAGGCTCCTACAGTTTCATCACCTCCCATAATGCCATCAAATGATAATCCATCAGTGCATTAATCCACCGATGAGGTCAGAGCCCTCAAGACCCAAGCGCTTCCCCCAATCCTACCTCTGAACATTGCTGCTTCCAGGGCCAAACCTCCAACACACGAGCCTTTGGGAAGGACACTTCCTCTCCAAACCCTAACAGTGATTAAACCATGAGGGCTTCTCTCTGATGAGTAGGATTAAGGGCCTTATCAAAGCAGCTTCCTACAGTGTTGGACTCACTCTTCTGCCCTTTACCACATGAGGACACAGAGTGCCTCCTTTCTGGAGGACAAAACACCACAGCACCATCTTGGAAACAGAAAGCAGCTCTCACCAGACACTGAACCTGCAGGAGTCTTAATCTTGGACTCCCAGGCTCCAGAATCATGAGAAAAATAAATTCCTGCTTGCTATTCATCACCCAGACTCAGGTATTTTTGTTATAGCATCATAAAATGCCCTAAGCCGGGCGTGGTGGCGCACGCTTGTAATCCCAGTACTTGGAAGGCTGAGACCGGAGGATCCGGGTTCGCGGCCAGCCTCAGCTACTTAGTGAGGCCCTGTTTCAAAATAAAGAATCAAAAATAGGGCTGGGGATGTAGCTCAGAGGTGGAATGCCCCTAGGCTCAATCCCCGGTATTGCCAAAAAAAAAAAAATGCCCTAAGACACCAATTGTTTGACTTTGGAAAAATCTACTAACCTTCCTAAGACTCAGTTTTCTCTTGTGTAAATTAGTGCTCTTTTCAGGGGGCTGTAATAATGATAACAAGGTATCACCCATATAAAGTACTTAGCACAGAGCAAGAGCTGAATTTCTACTTATTATTATAATTTTGGCTGTTGGTTAGAGAAAACAATTGCATATGTTGATTGGGGTTCCCAGAATCTCAGCAAAGAGAAAAACAGGCTATGGATGTTTCAAGCTGAGGAGAGAGGCCCAGTATGTCCCTTTGGGTCCTTTGAGAAGCAGGGGCCAAAGTAGAACTTGAAGTACAAGAGATTTATTGGCGGGAAATGCCAAGGGAGGATGGAGGGGAGAAGGGAAGAGGGAATGGGGATAAGTGGAGAGAACTTATCATCGAGGGAGAGAGGATGGAGGAAGGTTAGGGAGACAGAGCCTCAGGCTGCAGTGCAGTGCAGTTGTCCCGTGAGAGCACCCTGCCTTGTGCAGAGTGGCCTGGCTCCTGTGCCTCTGCTGGACTCACTGGCTGAGAGCAGCTTGGGAAGAACATGGCCTCCGAGAAAGTGCTGCTGCAGCAGATCCCAGATGTGCAGCAGCTGGAGGCTGTCAGCCAGCTACACTCCTCCCAGCAGGTTCTCTCGCAGAGATCTGAACACCACACTCCCATGCCCGCCTGCCACTCAGAGGAGCATTTTCCTGGGAAGGCTCTCCCCTGCTCAGTGTCTCTGAGGTACCTGGCAATGTGGCAAGGTGAACAGGCAGCAACAGGAGCAGAGCTGGCGGATCTCTTACCTTGCTGACCGTCTCTCGCTATTTCCCTGGCTTAAGCCAATATTTTCTTTTGCCTATTTTAACTCTGCTTATTATTAATTGTGGCTATTCTTACTTGCCTCCTAAATGACTTTCCCACTTCTGGCTTCCGCCCTGGACCCTTTCTCAGAGTATCCAGAGCTAACCTTTTGACATAAGTCAGATGCTAATGTCCTTTACTCAACAACCTCTGAGAACTTTCATAGTTAACTCAGAAAAACCCTGTATTGGCCTTAATGCCTGATGTGATTTGCCTCCCATTACTCTCAGACCTCTTTCATCCCTGTCATTTAACCCAACTCCAGCCACACAGCATTTGTTATTCCTTAAACAAGCCAGGAAAGGCCCCAGCTCAGGACTGCTGGCGGCTCCCTCTGTCCGAAGCACACACACCTGTGGCTTTCTTCAGGTGTTTGCTCAAATGCCACCTTTTCGGTGAAGCCTCCGCAGACCACCTGGTATCTAAAATTGCAGCTTCTCTGTCCTCTGCAAATCCTGTCCAGCTTTATTTTCCTCTGTTGCACTTAACCACCATCAAACATACAATACTTTTTTACTTATTTTGTGTATAGTCTGTCTCTCATGCTAGAATGTAAGTTCCATGAGGGTAGAGATTTGATTCTATTTGGTCTACTATTGTACAAATAAATACAAATATTATTGAACAAATAAAAACTTTCTGTGAACAGCAGCAGAAGGGATGAAGATAAAAACTGGAGTCTCTCTTAATAAAAGAGAAAAAGCACAGGGTTTGGAGCCAGTGAGTCTGGGTTCGGGGTCTGGCCCCGGCAATTGTGAGTCTGGACCAGTCGTGTATTCTTTGCGAGCTCTGCTTTCCACATCCATAAAATGGGGGTAACAATATGCCTCTTGTTAGTTGTGGCAGCTAATGCATGTAAGAAGACAGAGGTGTCTTTGTTATTGTTGCTGTGGCCTGACAAGCAATGGCATGTCATGGTCCTCGCACTAAGGTGTTGAAGTCATCCACAGTTCCTCCGGGGACACTTTACACATTGGATTAGTTATCATTAATCAGAGGCTAGGTCCTAAATCCAGCTCTACATTCATTCACTCTGTCACCCAAAACCTTGCTTCTTCATTTGTTAAGAAGAGATGAGAATACCCAGCATGGCTCTCTTGGAGGGATGAGAATCATGTGAAATGCTTTTGAAAACTGGGAATTTCTGCACATGCGAATGATTCATGATGGTGGGCGCCTGGCTTCATGCACCTGAGTCCATGTCCCCAGCTGGAGTGAAGGAAGAACCCGAGAGCAGGAATCATCTCTCCCAACCCAGACCCTCCAACTCCACCATTCCTCAGTCGCTGTTAGTGCTCACTGAACGTTCGAGAAGCACAGACTTTGTATATCCTTTGCATTCCTCAAGGATTTTTACAATCATCTTTTCTTAATCTGCGAGATCTGTTTTGAATTTTGGGGCTAATATAGTCATGCTTGCACTACCTTCTGAAATGGTTTTTAAGTGGATATATTATATAAGAATACTAATATATATATATATATGAATAGGAATATATATATATATATATATATATATATATATATATGTGTGTTCCTCTCTATATATTCCTATATATATAGGAATAGGCAGGATCAAGGGAAAATGTTGCTTGAACTAACACTGTCTTGCATTCGGTTTTCATGTAAGTCTGTGATTGAATACACACAGCTACAATAAATAATGTGCTCTTTCTTCAATTCCTTTATTTAAAAGCTATACAGTTTTATGACTCTGATGAAATCCTATGTGCTTTTAGCCTCTGGGGGAAAGGCTGTCCCTCCTGCAGTTTCTGCTTACTATCCCAAATGGACATGTAAACAGGGCACTGTTCTGTATACATGAAAAAAGATGACCTACATATACGATGCTACAGTTGGGTATTAAAAGTACAATTTCAGCCATTTCTCCCAATTAAGGCTAACTCGTCTGTGATTTCAGCCTCCCATTTGAAATAAAAGTCTAACGATAATTGGAGCACAGAGCTATTCACCACTGTACTTCAATCTGGAAATAATTGTCTTTGTTCAATTAGGAATCTGCATTTTCATGCCAGTCTTCACAGATTATTTTGAATGGAGAATGCACTCTGATTAAGAGCTATCCTTCTCGGAAGGAGAAAGAAATCAAAATCAAAAAACCCCAGCAGCCTGAAGTCCTCATCTTGGATTTAACAGTTTGTTTTCCCTTAATAGACTGAGAAAGATGTCATGTAAATGACTTTTTGGACTTTTTATATTTAATACAATAAAAATCTCCTGGGTATTCATAAATGGCCTTTAAAAATGTTTAGCTCCTTGGAGATGGTTCTCTAGAGCTGGTCTTGGAAAACTCAATTTATCTGAGACCTTCCATTAATTTGTTATGATAATAACCAGGTTTTATATGGAACACAATCTGATCACCATTTATTTTTTGACAACCATAGAACTACTTACTCTCCTCGGTGCTTTTTAAGTGTGGCATCCTCTATAACTCCTACAAAGAACCTTGAGAATTAGGCATTGTTATCCCCATTCAACAGACCAGGACAATAAAGGTCAGAGACTTTATGTGATTTTGCCAAGGCCATCCAGCGAGTCACTGGTGAAAGCAACAGCAACACCTGTCTCTAATGACCAGCTTCTCTCATGCCTCTAGTACCCTTTTCTTATTAATTTAGTATAGTCAACGGAAAACGAGAGGCATTCTAGTAATAAACTACTCTAGACGGAATTCTGAACATGGTAATTCAACCCATGTTTTACTATAAACCACCCTTCTCCAATAATTCTGAAGAATTATTCTGAAATTATTATTATTATTATTATTCTGAAATAATAATTTTGAAAGAATTCCAAAAGTGCCTATATTTGATAATTCTCATTGAAATTTAGTATTTCTCATTGAAAACAAAAGAGCTACAGATTTTGAAGATGTATTAGCACAATGACAATTTTCTTAAATAATATGAGGTGCTATCTATATAAAAATGTAATTTAGCCCTTTTTTTGTCCAAAATGGATTCCCTTAGAAACAAGTCCAAGTCTTCTCCATTTTTACATCCCTTTAATTAGACATAGATGTTAAAGTGAGAAAGTGAATCATTCTCTTAATAACCCCATGAGGCAGTGGGATGTATAGAATTCATTTATATATGAATAGAGAGAGAGTAGATGTATGTAATCCATATATATATTTGTTTATATATATATGAAATTCGTGTGTGTGTGTGTGTGTGTGTGTGTGTGTGTGTGTGTGTGTTTTAACAAACACATGCAAGTAAAAAAAAACCCATCAGTGCAAGAAGTAGAACTCTGGCCAAACCTTTCATTATCCTGTTTAGAAACATTATACAGGCATTGTAAGTCTCTACCTTTGATGCAAAGCAATTTCTTCTCTTTAATAATACTTTGGTAAACCTACACAGGAGTGTTTCCCATTCTTCTCTGTCTTTGACCAGGCCATTTCATAACGACAAGAAGAAAAGATTTACTTAAGCACCTGGATGGAAAGTGATAGCTCACCCAATTTTTCTTTTTGCAAATATAGAGAGTTAGTATTTGAGAGATTTGGGGTCAAATGGGACTTGGAAGCAAAGGTGGCGATAACTTCTGCATTTCATGCTGAATTTGATTCTGGCTGTGGAGTATTTGTTTGGGGCTGGGTTGGTGGGAGAAATGTAGCCCGGTCTCTTTTTTATCTACCTACTCTATTGGCTGTGGCAGGTGTGGAGATAACTTTCCAATAATGATCGAGGCAATATTCCCCATGTTCACAGGAACTTGCCATCTGGTCCTGAGGGCCAGAGATAATTCAGTCTCTTAGTTAGCTCAGTGGCCAAGCAAAGACTGATAAATGAATCTGATTATGCTGCTGCCCCGACAGTGTCAATAATACATCAGCATTTGGCCATTCTGGGCCAGCTCTTCAGATGCCTTCAGAAAAGGAAGTAGAGCTCTAATTAAATTAACCTGTCTCAAAACCAAGCACATGACTTAAGGGGGAGAGAGTCCAAGCTTTATGAAGGCTATGCAGGAACACTAAAAATAAATTTGCGTAGGACAAAGAGCGTTTCCATCTAACCTTTGGTCTCATACAGTAAAGTGCCAGATTCGATTTGGGCTTTGTAGACGCTAAATGAATAATTTTACTCACAAAATAGTTCTTCCCGGTTAAAAAAAAAAATATGGTGGTTGAGGTTGAAAAATTACTAAGCTACTCAGTTAATCCCATCAAGCAAGGGGAAGCTAGCAAGCCATGACATGAATGATTTAGACCAAAAGACAGAATTTTGAGAATTTTTTTCTTCCTGCCCTAATTATCTGCTCTGGCTGCTAAAATGGATAACATTTGCCACATAGCTCCTTAAATCTCCATATGACTGTCACTGTGGCCATAGCCATCTTGGAATGATTATTTTTTTGTGCAGTCAGCATCAGAGTGTGGAGAACTGGGATTTGCTGAGAAGAGAATGAGATACTTGGATTGCAAAGCATCCACCGAGGTCCAATCCCCGCCCAGGGCAGAGGTAACAGTGATGAGATGACATCATTAAGTGGCATGGCCGCTCTGGAGATCAGTGTGGAGGTTTCTCAGCAGATTGGGAATGAAACTACCCAGGGATAGCGCTCCTGGGCCTCTTCCCAAAGGAAATGAAATCAGAATATTATAGTGATACTTGCATATCCATGTTCACAGCAGCACAATTTACAATAGCCAAGTTATGGAACCAGCCTAGGTGTCCATCAATAGATGAATGGGTCACAAAACTTTGGTATATACACACAATGGAATTTTACTAAGCCATAAAGAAGAACAAAATCATGCCATTTGCAGGAAAATGGGTGGAACTCGAGAATATTACACTAAATGAGTATAGCCAGTCTCAAAGAATGTGTAAATGTATGTTTTCTCTTATATGTCGAAGCTAGAGAGATATTTGGAAATAAGGGCAGCATCATATAGATGAGTAAACACTCCATGGGAGTGACTTAGGGGGGGATTAGGGAAGGGAGACAAAGCCATAAAGAATGTAACCATTGAAATAATGTTATGAATGTAGCCAGGCGTGGTGGCACATGCTTGTAATCCCAGTACTTTGGGAGGCAGAGGCTGGAGGATCTGGGTTCGTGGCCAGCCTCAGCTTTCTCTCTCTCTCTCTCTCTCTCTCTCTCTCTCCCTGTCTCTTTCTCTCTCTCTTTCTCTCTCTCTACTTAGTGAGGCCCTCCGCAACTTCGTGAGACCTGGTTTCAAAATAAAGTATAAAAAATAGGGCTGGGGGTGTAGCATGGAGGTAGAATGCCTCTGGGTTCAATCCCCGGAACCGCAAAAAAAAAAAAAGAAATAATGTTATGAATGCATACACAACTACCAATTCCAATATCAGAGTCATGCAGGAGGGTAAAGGAGTGGGGGGACCCAGTAGGAAGGGCACAAAGATCTGTGTGCATGTATTTGTCTGACACTCTTTATCCCAATATGAAGTAAAATTACAATGCACCAAATAAAAAATAATAATTAATTAATTAATTAATTAAGTGGCATGGTAATGCAGAAGAAAATAGGATCCCAAGGCTTTGTCTCTTGGGAGAATGTCAGCTTAAACACTTTTAAAGATGTCTCATTAAAAAGAAGGTCAATAAACTGAAGTTGTGTCAGCTTGGGAAATGAATCAGAGTTCTCTTGGGAAAATGAAGGACTACAAGGGGAGGAGACCATCTTAGAGTAAAGCATACTCAGCCCCCCTCGATGTAAAGAAAACAGGCACTATTTGCAAGTTGCGAAGTGAGGGAGGTGGGGTGCTATGGACTGAATGTCCCCTCTAGATTCATATGCTGAAGCCCCGACCCTCAAAGTGATGGTACATGGAGGTTGGACCTTTGGGAGGGTTAGGGTAAGACTAGGTCATGAGTGTGGGGGCTTTGTGATGGGATTAATGTCCTGCTAAAAAAGAGGAAGTGATGGAAATTCTCTCTCTCTCTCTCTCTCTCTCTTTCTTTCTCTCTCCCTCCCTCCCCTACCTCTTGCATACAACAAGGAAAGGTCATGGGGGAGGACATAACCAGATGTTGATGATCTGTGATCTGCCAGTATCTATCTTGATCTTGGACTTCACAGTTTCAGGATTATGAGAAATCAATGTTTGCTGTATAAGTCACCTAGTCTATGGCATTTGGTTAGAGCAGCCCAAGCTGACATGGGGCAATGGTCAAGATTACTTTAGGGTGCTTTCTTCTATAGAAATCTCTCTTCTACCACCCTCTTCTCTGACAGCCAAAACTAATTAACCATGTCAGGCCTCCGGTTGAACCAGGATGGAGGCTTGAAACCATGTTAGAAAATCGAACGCCTTGCCTATAATCAACCAAATTCTTACTCTTGAGAGTACTAAGGTCATGCCAATTAGGGTGCAATAAAAATAGATGCAAACTGGATTGAAAGAGAGGTAAGGCAACTACTCCATAGAGGAGTAGGAGAGGAGAGGCAGCTACTCCATAGAGAAATGGCAGACATCCACAGATGCCCAGGACAGTTCCAAGTTCCTTCCCAGAAAGGCTCAGTTGAACTTAATTTTCTCTTTGAAGAAGTATGTAAGAATACTTCTCAGAACATTATAATGCTCTCCACTTCCAACACTTTCTATTTTGGTTGAGCTAATGCCAACAAATTTTTATTAGCTTATAGTTCATTAATATAAGATAAAGGACAAGTATAATAAATAAGATAAAGGACAAGTATCTAAAGATAATATCCTTTGGCGTTTGAGAATTATAGAAAGGGGGGAATAAGGAGGAAGCGAATGAAACATGCATTAAATGTCTTCCACGTGACAGACACTGTTGTAGGTGTATTACATATTTTCATCTTTTTAGCAACTGCGTATCTCAAGGATGTTTCTATCTTTATCACACAGATGAAGCAAGTGAGACTCCAAGACCTTAATAAACTTGTCGTAACACTGGAAGTAACAGGATTTAAACTCAGGACTGCCTGGCTCCAGAGCCCCTGTCCTTAACACCGTCTCCAGATTTTGGAATAATGCAAATACAGTCACCAAAAAAACAGAAGATTCTTGAAAACACATAGGTTACTATACATGATGGTTCATTTATTGTTTCATTTTATTTTTGAGTCCTGGAGCATTCTGCCTCTGAGCTACAGCCCCAGCCCTATTTTATTTTTCATTTTGAAATAGGGTCTCGCTAAGTTGGTAATAGTCTCACTAAGTCTCCAGGGCTGGCCTTGAACCTTTGATCCTCCTGTCTCAGTCTCCCAAGTACTGGGACCACAGGCATGAACCACCACACCTGGCTATGATGGTTCATTTTATATGTCAACTTGGAAGGTGTTTTTGGTTGAGATTAACATTTAAATAGGAGCCAGGTGTGGTGGTGTATACCTGTAATCCCAGTACTTGGGAGGCTGAGACAGGAGGATTGCAGGTTTGAGGACAGCCTCAGTAACATAGCAAAACTCTCAACAACCTAGTGAGATCATGTTTCAAAACCAAAAATAAAAAGGGCTGGGGGTATAGCTCAGAGGTAGAATGCCCCTGGGTTCAATCCCCAGTACCACACACACACACACACACACACGCACACACACACACACACACACACACACACACACACACAATTTAAATAGGAGAACTTTTAGGAAGCAGATTGCCCTTACTAATATGGGTGGGCCTCATCCAATCACTTGAACACCTGCATAAAACAAAAAGACGGGCCTCAGGTCTAAGAGGGAATTCTCCCATAGGCTGACTGAGGCTTTATGTAAACCTTCATCTCTTCTGGGTCTTTGGCTCTGGCCTCTGGCCTGGAACCGCACCATCAGCCCTCCTGGGTCTCTAGTCTGCTGGTCCACAGTGCAGATTTGAACTTGCCAGCCTCCTCATTGTGTGAGTCAATTCCTTTTAGCAAGTCTTTCTATACATATAAACATCCTATTGGTTCTGTTTCTCTAGAGAAACCTAATGCTCTGTGAAAAAAGGCTTGACCAGAAAACCAAGCTTGTGATGCCAAGCTGGTTCAGGAGTGTGGAAAGGGTTTCTGGTTTAGGTGTTTAGACTTCCTGTCTTTCTATGTGCATTGCTGGCATGGTATACCTATTGACATCTTTTTATTTTAAACCTATATATGCTCTTATATGAAAAATGCATATTTTTAGATAGCAATAGTTGGGCCTTGCCTTTTATGTCTATTTTTTAGGGGGGTGCTAGGGATTGAGCCCAGGGGTATTCTACCTCCAAGCTACTCCCTCAGCCCTATTTTATTTTTTTATTTGGAAACAGGGTCTCACTAAGTTTTTGATGGTCTAAGTTGTTGAGGCTGACCTCGAACCTGGGATCCTCCCATCTCAGCCTCCTAAGTCCTGGGATTATAGGCATGCACCACCACTCCCAGGTGACTGTCCCTTTTAATTGAAGCTTTTATTTCATTACTATTTAAATTATTAATAGAATTAGATTTAGTCCTATCATTTTAATATTTTTTTCTGCTTGCTCATCTTTTTGTTTCTCTCCTGTTCTTTCTACCTTGGCTTCTTTTGAATTAATTGTAAAGTTTTTAGAATCCCATTTTAATGAATTCATTAGCTTTTAACTTACATTTCTTCTCTTGTTCATTATGAATTACCATATACACCCTTAACTTTTCACTGTCTACTATGAGCTAATGTACCATCATACAAAATTCATACAGACATAAAAATACATGTATCCCTCCTATTGTACCTTACGCTACAGCTATGGTACAATACTATAATACGGTGCATGTGCTACTAACCCTTTTATGCAATCTTATAAATCGGGGGATAGTCCCACATAATTTTAAATAATTTAAAAGGAAAAGTTTTTATATTAATCCCCATGTTCATCATTTCGTCCTTCTTCATTATTTCCCAAAGCTCCATGTTTTTATACGGCATCATTTTCCTTTGGCCTGAAGAATTTTCTTTAGCATTTTTTTTTTAGTACAGATGTGTTCCCAATCAATTTTACGTTTGTTGTTTTGGTGTTGTTGTTTGTCTATTTGTAATTCTGAAGCTGTATTTTGCTTTTACTCTTGAAGGAGAATTTTGATAGATCTAAAGTTCTGGAGTGACTATTTAACCAATGCTTCAAAGATGTCCCTACTATCCTCTGACCTTCATTATTTCTGATGAGAAGTTAATGGCTATTCACATTGAAATTATCCAATCATTTAAACAGTAGTTCATATCATTGTTCCTCAGTGTATAATACATTTTCCTTCCTTCCTTCCTTCCTTCCTTCTTTCCTTCCTTCCTTCCTTCCTTCCTTCCTTCCTTCCTTCCTTCCTCCTCTAAGCTACATCTCCAGGCCTATTTTAGCTTTTATTTCAAAACATATTCTTCCTAAATTAGCATGTGCTGGCCTCAAAACTGAGATCGTCCTGTCTCGGCCTCCCGAGTGCTGAAATTACAGGCCTGTGCTACCATGCCCAGCTAATGTGTCATTTTCACTGGATTCATTTCCAATATAATGTTAGAACCATTGATTGACTTTTTATTTTAAATATATTTTTTCAGTCACAATTTTTATTCAAATTTTTTAGATTTTATTCCTCTGCTGAGATTTTCTGTCATTATGAGTATAATAGCTGCTTTAAAATTGTTTCCCAATAATTATAAAAGCCCCACCAACTCAAGTTCCATCGACCATCTCTTCCTTCTACTATGGTTCACATTTGCCTATTTCTTTAAATGTCAAATGATTTTCAATTTTATCCTTGGAAATTGAGAATGATATATTGTCTAGATTCTGGGTGGTGTTATATCTATCTGAAGAGTGTTGATTTTTGGTGTTTCTTCATTAGGTTGAAGCTGAGCTGAAGTCAAACTGCAAGCTTTCTGTTTTTGTGAATTGGGCAGTGGCAGCAACTGAAATCTTTGGGTCAGTTTACACCTTGCCACTGATCAAAGAAATGGACATTAAGGGAGGGCTAAATGTGCAATGTGTGCATGTATGATGTTCCACATGTCTGCTCTTCCACAGAGTACTACTCTATTCTATGGGCAGGGTGCTTAGCCAGGTATCTGTGCATATAGGTATGAATCTTCTGTTTCAGTGTTGCTCAGGGTGAAGGACCAGCCTTGAGTTTTAAATAACCACTCATATACTTATGTTTTTGCAATATATAATGACAATAGCCTATACTAGAATAAAAGGAATTTTAAAAAACAAAGCTGTACAAAGTACTAGGGCAAATATTTAGTTATTATGTTCAACAAGCATAAAATTGCTCTGTCAAATTTCTATAAAAGTTTATAAAAGTGCATTCTCAATTTCTGTATTTATATTATTTCAAGCAAAAAAAAAAAAACAGTTTGGAGACTGGCACCAATCTGTGGGCTTCATATTATACAACACTGCTCTATGTGTCTTGATTTTACCACTAATCTAGTATATAACCTATACTACCATTTATTGTGATTTATCTTTATATTTCCTTGAGGGCAACAGGTATCCATTTGTTAGATATTTATGATGTTCCTGGGAACAAAACCATACATTCTAGGTATACAATGAGTATGTGCTGATATGCACACACTCAATAGATCGATTCATAGATAAACAGATGGATAAGTAGAAGATAGATGATAAAAATAAATTGAAATTTATAAAAACCTAGTAGGACAAAGAGGGGCAGGAATGTCATGGAATCTAAGATATCATGCACGGAAATGTGTTCAATTTAATTTATTTCCCTTTTGTATCTCTCCTTGGATTGATGTTTGACAGTTATAACAAGAAAATGAAAACTCTTGCCGGGCATGGTGACACATACCTGTAATCCCAGTACTTGCGAGGCTGAGACAGGAGATTGTAAGCAACCTAGTGAGACCCTATTTCAGAATAAAAAATAAAATAGGGCTGGAGGTATATTTCAGAGTTAGAATGCATCTAGGTTCAATCCGAAGTATCACAATAAATAGAAAGAAAGAAAGAAGAAAAAAAGAAAGAAGAAAGAAAGAAAGAAAGAAAGAAAGAAAGAAAGAAAGAAACAAAACATTTTCTATAGAAAATTTCCAAAATAAGGAATAGCTATTATTGGGCATAATCTTTATGATGTATAAAAAGTCACAAAATAATAGTTTTAAAAGACGAATTGTACCTACACATTGACAAATGTATATATTTGTAGCTGTCTTGCTTTTAAAGATCTCAAGTCAGAGATTCAAAAACTCAATAAGTGTCTCAAACCTGCATAACATTACTTTAAAAAAATATATATGACATTTTTTTTTTTTTGCGGTACCGGGGATTGAACCCAGGGGCATTCTACCTCCACGCTACAATCCAGGCCCAATTTTTTCTACTTTATTTTGAAACCGGGTCTCACGAAGTTGCGGAGGGCCTCACTAAGTAGAGAGAGAGAGAGAGAGAGAGAGAGAGAGAGAACTGAGGCTGGC
The DNA here is from genome assembly GCA_004027185.1 of Glis glis. Classification (NCBI taxonomy): domain Eukaryota; kingdom Metazoa; phylum Chordata; class Mammalia; order Rodentia; family Gliridae; genus Glis; species Glis glis. The sequence continues at coordinate 54,984 of PVJS01004786.1, forward strand.
CGCGAACCTGGATCCTCCGGTCTCCGCCTCCCAAAGTACTGGGATTACAAGTGTGCGCCACCATGCCTGGCTCATATATGACATTTTAATGAGGAGGAAAATGAATTTATCTTCCACGCTTCCTAGTAGAAAATTCAGTGCTAAAACCCAAAAGGGTAAGATGTCTGTATCATCTGCCTTTTAGGTTTGCATGTTTTTTCAAGTCACCTATAAAGCTCTAGTGGCAAAGGGTTAGGATAAATCTAGTGAGTTTTTCATGCAGCCTGATAACACACTTTATTTGAGGCAATAAAGAGCAGAAGGATCTTCAATGTGGTTCACTACAAGCAACAAATGTTTCTTTTTAGTGCAATATGGTTGACTTCTTTTGTGCAAAGGAAGTCATGTTAGGAAAAGGATGGCTGGAGAAATGAGCCCTGCCTCTGCTGTCTAGGAGGCAGTTCCCTGAGAGCTGTGAATCAGACTTTCCTGCAAGTATCCACAGGACTGAAGATTGCCAACTCCTGCAGCTGACAAAGAAGGGCAGGTACACCTTGGAATCCAGGGTACCAAGCACAAGGATGCTCCATTTAATCCTTTCCTGGAGGCTGTCTCCTGGGCTCCCTTCACTAATCCCTCCACCTTCAACTTCAGGGTAAGTTCATTTACTGTCTTGCCTTTGGACTGCAGCTCAATATTCCATATAAAATATTTGTTGGCAACACAAACAACAAAACGAATCAGCTGGAAAATATAAAGATTCAAATGTGCTTATACAACATTAAAGAACAAAACTGCAATTAAATAGCAACAGGCAGGGACAATCTATTTGCATGCTAAGCATTCCTGTTATAATTTGCAAAGACTCATTCCAGTTTATATAAGTCCACACCCAGTACATAAATGGGGAAAGAATAGATACGAACAGGCATGAACAGGCAATTCATCCCAGAGAAAATACAAATAAGAAACAAATAAATGAAAAAAGTTTACGCCTCGCCACTGATCAAAGAAATGGACATTAAGGGAGGGCTAAATGTGCAATGTGTGCATGTATGATGTTCATACCCTGACATATATCAAAATGTATAATTATACTTTACAATGCACCAATAAATGAACATAAAAAGCTAAAAAAAAGAAATGGACATTAAGGAAGTGAACAGAAAAAAATATCAATTTAGAAATGTTAAGTTATATTAAAAAGTTCAGATCTTAGAAATGTAGACATTCACTAAAAATTAACATTCCAGCACATTGCATGTCTGAAGGGAAACTGAAAAATTCACGCACTTCTCATATAATTCTAAATTGGCAATTCATAAATTGGTAGAACAGAAAACTCTATAAAGCCATTCATACCCTTTGGGCCTGAACATCCACTGAGGAATGGATCCTAAAGAAAACTAACAGAATAAAAACATTATAAGCATGATGTTACTTATCCTAACTAAGGGAGAGAAACCTACCAAGACACTAAAGAAAGATTAAGCAGCCAATAAAAAGAGGGCTTATAAAACTCTGTAGAAATCTAAATGAAGAGTGATAACATAATGTTAGATGAGCATCAAAAAATGCAAAACAATTCCAGCTATTGAAAAACTATGCCTGCGGTGGTTTGCAAAGTTAAACGTATGCACATTGTTTTAGACCTATAGGTCAAGATTTTTTTCTCCTTTTTTTGGGGGGGGAGGGTGAGATAAATTCCTTTGCTTGGAATATTTGTCCTATTCTATGCAGTTTTTTTCAGACGAGAGAGAGAGAGAGAGAGAGAGAGAGAGAGAGAGAGATTACTTTCAAGGGAGAAAGAAGGAAAGGACAAGTTTGTGGAGTAGACACTTCTCCCCCTTCCCTTATGGTCAATTTTCTCCAGCGCTGTCAGCCCCTTTCCCGAGGAGTTGATGTGTAGCCCTAATCCTCTCTGCTGGCTGCCTCCCTATTCAGAAGGGTATGCAAATACTTCCAAACCACAGCATTTTAGACCTATTCAAGGCCCAAGACAACACACTTTTCATTAGCATTTGAAGTGTGAGGGCTGAAAAAGGGGAATGGACAACTTTTTTTCTTTTTTCTTCTTTTGGCTCGAGGCTTTGGGGAGACTTGAAAATGTACGTTTTTCATCCCTTTGCACACATCAGCATTGGCGCTAAACTTCAGAGGGAGGCATTGACTGCCCTCAGGGGAACGCATTCAGGGGGATTTCTACACATACACAGAGGGCCATCGCCTGAAATAAATCACAGAATGGATGTGGCAGAGATGAAGGGAGAGCGGTTCAGCGGGCCGAGCTAGGAGTCCAGAGGCATGAATTTAAATCGAGATTTATTTTCTTCTCCCTCTGCTCTGGCGTGAACCTCAGTTTCTTAATCTTCAGCCTTGGGGAGGGGGGCATGGTGGAGAAGAGGCACACGATTTAAAATGCAAGGAAAGTCTCCCACCAAACAGCCCTCTGGAGGTGCTACATCTGCAGTCCAGGGAGGTTACAGCCGGGCGCTCTGCAGCCTAGGTCACAAGTTCAATCCCCTTCTGGGTCAGTTAGCTTTTCTCTGTGCCGCAGCCACAGACTAAAGGCCTGAGCCCCTTATTCAGGCCGAATGTCTAACAAAATGTGTGCCCTTGGTCACTGCACAAAACAGCCCAGCCAGAGCCTAGCAAATCCATCCTCAGGAAGCAAGCTGTCACCACGGGCCTGCCATGGCAGAGCGCATCTCTGCAAGGGTGAGTGAGGTGGGAGGGTTAGGAGGGAAGTGGTGCAGGTAGGAGGTGCACAGGGCATAGAGCAGGGACCAGGGAGAGGGGAGATGGTACTGAAGACAGACAGACCTTGAAGGAGGACCCAGCCTGGTAACTTTTCCTGGGTGACTCTGGTGAATTATTCAACCTTTCTGAGCCTCGGCTATAGCCAAGCAGCAACTTCTGAAGGTCATCGCTGTTGGTGCATGACAAGAGGTCAGTGCTATGCGTGATACACACCAAACACTGTCACATCGTGCTGGGTTTATCATCACCAAACACCATCATAAAACAGAGCTCTATGGCCATTGAAGGATATTGGGAAAGATGACTGTACCTGTAAAAGCAAGGTAGAGAGGACTTTGATGTCAGCAAAGATTACCAAGTGCCTGATCTATACCAAGGACCAGGATAGTTTTTTTCCTTTTTGTGGGGGATAAGTAACTAAAAAATAAGTTGCTCATGAATCTTGTCCCCAGTAAATTTATAGAACGAGATAACTCAGCTGTGAATCCTGCTTCGATCAACTACCACCTGAGTCACACTGGCTCAGGGAGCCTTTCAGTGCTTAGCGTCCTCATATCTACTGACCTTGTAGGGTTGTTTGGGGATTAAATGTATGATATGTGTGAAGTGCTTAGTGTGTGTCTAACAAGCCTTTAAATGAGTAGATATTTTAGTTATGAGAAAAGAAAACTTGCTTTTCGCCATTCTTTAACTTTAAAGAAGTGACGGCATCCTGTTGGAAGTCAAATTTGTATTTTTTAAATAATCTGCCTCCAGCCTGCTAACTTAGCTTTTGTGCCACTGCCCCCCCCCCACTTCCACAGCCTACACCAATGTCCACTGTCCTCAATGACTCCTGGCGTTGCATATCCATCCCCTCTCTGTAGCATATGCCTCCCTCGCTTGTCCACCCAATGAACAAGTGCTCACAGTGCCCCCTCTCCAGGAAGTCCTCCTTGAGTTGTCCAGAAGAATCCCATGCCCCCTTCACCTACTGGTTTTTAGATGTACACATTTCCATCTGCCCAAGCAAAGACCAAAGCCCTCTTAAAGTGGAGCTCTTCCAAACAAGGACCAAAAG
>PVJS01004787.1:0-14648 GCA_004027185.1 Glis glis
GCGTGGTGGCGCACGCTTGTAATCCCAGTACTTGGGAGGCTGAGACAGGAGGATCTGGGTTTGTAGCCAGCCTCAGCTACCTAGTGAGGCCTCTGCAACTTAGTGAGACCCTGTTTCAAAATAAAGAATAAAAAAAATCAGGCTGGGGTTGTAACTCGGTTCAATCCCCAGTACCACAAAAAAAAAAAAAAAAGGTACCCGGAAATTGAACCTTATATTTCCACAAAGAAATTGAAAAACGACAGCAAAATCAAGCCTAACGTTGTCCTGTCCCTGATCCAGTTCTTCAGTGCAGGCAAACTCATGAGTGTCGCACACAAATACATAGATGATTTGTTCAGAAGCCTCATTAACATCTTCAGGACTCCCAAGCTACCTGAATTCATTCTCATTCACTCTCATTCATTCTCTCTCTCTCTCTCTCTCTCTCTCTCTCTCTGCAGTGCTAGACAAGTGCTCTACCACTAAATTGCATCCACAGTCCTACCCTAATCCTTGTAGGGTCCCGCAGTTCCATGAGGTGAACCCCAAGCATAATGATAGCAACATCACACCCCGACTAAAAAATTAGAAACTCATGGGACCCCTTTCCTAAGCAAAAGGGAAGCCCCCATCATGCCATCCCTATTAGTTGTGGAAATGTACAGATGGGAACAAAAAGGGAAAAGAGAGAACATTTTCTTGGCTTCAATTTTGCCAGCTGTCAATCATTCCAATCCAGTAGCCACTCACAACTGGAGCTCACAACTCCTAAAACCATAAACTTATCCTCAGTCCAGAACTACTTCTTGCCCTGTTTCTCATTTTGGAGGGTGGCATGTAAAATTTCCTGCCTTCTTGAAGAAATTAGAAATTTCTATGTCGGCATCTCTACCTCTGTCTTTCCCAAGTCTCCTTTTCCATCCTTAAACTCTCCTGTTGATCTGGGCATGGTGGTGCACGCTTGTAATTTCAGTACTGAGACAGGAGGATCGCAGGTTGGAGGCCAGCCCCAACAACTTAGCAAGACCCTGTTACAAAGTAAAAAAATAAAAATAAAAATTGGGCTGGGGGTATAACTCGCAGGTAGAATGTCCCTGGATTCAATCCCTAATACCAAAACAAACAAACAAACAAAAAACTCCTGATGTCCATTCCCTCCATTTTTTTTTTTTTTTGCGGTATCGGGGATTGAACCCAGGGCTGTTCTACCTTCGAGCTACACCCCTGGCCCTATTTTTTATACTTTATTTTGAAACCAGGTCTCACAAAGTTGTGGAGGGCCTCACTAAGTAAGTAGCTGAGGCTGGCCGCGAACCCGGATCTTCCAGTCTCTGCCTCCCAAGTACTGGGATTACAAGCGTGCGCCACCATGCCTGGCTCATTCCCTCCATTTCTGAAAACATTTAGCATATACAAAAGTAGAGAATAACGTAATGAATTCTCAGGTTTAGGAAATTGACATCCTTCCCATCTTGCTTCCTCCACACCTGCAGCCACTTCTCCATCTTCCCTATGAGTTCTTTTTTTTTTTTTTTGGCAGTATCGGGAATTGAACCCAGGGGCGTTCTACCTCCACGCTACACCCCCAGCCCCATTTTTTATCCTTTATTTTGAAACCGGGTCTCATGAAGTTGTGGAGGGCCTCACTAAGTAGCTGAGGCTGGCCACAAACCTGGATCCTCCGGTCTCCGCCTCCCAAGTACTGGGATTACAAGCGTGCGCCACCACGCCTGGCCCCATGAGTTATTTTAAAGCAAACCCAAAATATCATAGCATTGCCTCTGTAAATATGTATGAACCTGCCAGGCGTGGTGGCCCACGTTTGTAATCATGGTACTCGGGAGGCTGAGACAGGAGGATTGCAGGTTTGCGGCCAGCCTCAGCAACTTGTGAGGCCCTCTGCAATTTAGTGAGACCATGTTTCTAAATAAAAGAATAAAATAGGGCTGGGGGTGTGGCTCAGAGGTAGAATGTCCCTGGGTTCAATCCCCAGTACTACAAAAAAAATGTATGAACCTATAATAGATATAAATCTTTAACAATGTTATTTTTACTTAACAGATAAGAAACAGGTATCTTATATACCAATACAAAGTAGAAAAAAAAAAAAAACATGGGAAGATTAGAGACATTTAGGGACTCCCATAAACCAGGCCAGAGTCAGTCCACCTCACACCTGTACCTTTTGCTGCCTGGGGTTCTGCCCTTTCCAGCGGCACTCTGGTACTTCTCAGGCAACCTACCATCCCTCTGCTGGCTCTCCCAAGTAAGCATTTGGCCTCATGATTAAGGAGAAAGCTCCTCCAGGGACACAATCTGCCTAGAGCCATGAAGAAAGTATCACAAGAAACCTGGATCTTCCCCATATGTAGGAAGGATGTGGCTTCCCCAGCAGCTTCATCCTAAGCTCCTAACATTTCTCATGATTTGGGGCCCATTATTTTTTATTTTGAAACAGAGTCTCACTAGGTTGCTGAGAGTCTTGCTAAATTGCTGAGGCTGGTTTTAAACCTGCTATCCTCCTGTCTCAGCCTCTCAAGTACTGGGATTACAGGTGTATGCTCCCACACCTGGCAAAATCCTTTTTTTTTTTTTTTTTGCGGTACCGGGGATTGAACGCAGGGGCGTTCTACCTCCGCGCTACGCCCCCGGCCCTATTTTTTAGACTTTATTTTGAAACCGGGTCTCACGAAGTTGCAGAGGGCCTCACTAAGGAGAGAGAGAGAGAGAGAGAGAGAGAGAGAGAGAGAGAGACAGGGAGGGAGGGAGAGAGAGAGAACACTCGCATGCGCGCACATGCGCGAGCTGAGGCTGGCCGTGAACCCGGATCCTCCGGTCTCCGCCTCCCAAAGTACTGGGATTACAAGCGTGCGCCACCACGCCCGGCCAAAATCCTTTTTTAAAAAAGCAAATAATCAAGCCTGTGCTCCCTGCCCTGCCCTCCCTGTCAGCTCCTCCTCCCAAGGTTGTGTATCATATCTGTGTTAGCATATAATATTTCCATTGGTTTTCTATTATAAAATATTGTACTAAAAAGTAAATGATCACAATACCAATCATAGCTAGAAATGAAATTGATAATAATTCTTTTATATCAATTATTTGGGGAATGTTTGACCCATTTTCTCTTTGATCTAGACATCCTTGGCCATGCAGGTGCTGAATTGAAGATAGAGAGGCGAGCTTCTTTGCTTCTGAAAGCAGATTCTCCTGCACACAAGGAAGTCGGGTACCCCTCCTAAACAAAGTTCACTGGCTTCCCTTCCCTCCAATCTGAGCCGAATCATCCCCACTCCTCTTTGTTTCCATATTCCCAACAGCTTCTGAAGGATTTTATGGCAGCTGCCAATGGCCCCTGCCTGAAATCCTGTAAGTCTGGCAGGCCTGCCTCATGGCAGATACACCCACACCTTGTTCCCACATTTCCCCCATCAAGTGGCTGAGATCACATGTTCTGGAGCCAGACTGCTGGGCCTTGTCACTCACCACGTGATTCCAGGCAAGTTAGTTAAACTTTGTATAATGCAGTTTGCAGACAGACCAAGACAAAGCGGAATCAAAGTGAAGTGGGATGGGGGCAGCTAATTTAGTCCAGACTGCCTAAGAGCGAGGACAGCTGGAAGGAAAGTGATTACTGAGGGGAGCCTCTCAGGCCCCTTGTACTGTCCCTGCTCTGTAGAATGAACGTTCGGCCTTTTGTCCTGGCTGAAAACCAGGATGACGGAGAGAGAAGATAAAGGGAGGGCAGGGTAGAAACTGAATGCAAAACCCATGCTGCCTGAGAAGGGCGCATCCTCAAGCTCCTGCACTGGGCGTGCCCAGGTCCACCCAACAGCACTGTGCCTGGCACAGGAGACCTTCCCACGACAGCAGCTGCCTCAGCTATCCTGAGATTCCCAAGGGAGTCTCACCCACCTCGTGTCCTCTGCCATGTCCAGAGCCAAGCTTTCTCTGAGCCTGCAGCTGTGCGTGGGGGTTGAGTTCCCAAAATAAATCACTTCCCCCACTCTCACCACTGCACTTGCCATGGGACCCCTCAGCACCAGAGGCCTTTGATAAAGGCGCCTCCACTGAGATCTCAGGCCCAATGGCATGCTAGAACCAGCTCAAAAGGTGCACAAGAGTGGGCTGTTAAACTTCCGGGAACTTTATGATCTGGCTGTTAAACACAGACACTTAAAACTAAATTACATAGAATTGCAATAAAAGGGTTATTTTAAAAACAAAGACAATCTGGGTGTGGTGGTGCATGCTTGAAATCCCAGTACTTGGGAGGCTGAGACAGGAAGATCACAGGTTTGGGGTCAGCCTCAGCAACTTGGTGAGACCCTGTTTCAAAATAAAAAAAAACAGGGTTGGGGGTGTAACTCAGAGGTAGAACACCCCTGGGTTCAATCCCCAGTGATACACACACACACACACACACACACACACACACACACAAAACACCCACAAAAACAAAGGGAATACTCAAAACCCCCCACCTCCTAATTATTCTACCTTTTACTTTTATTGTGCTCTTAAGGTTATTTGTATTTAATATATCTGCAGAGGAAAAACTATAGTATGTACTGTACATATCTTTCTACAAGTTCAGGGACTTCAAGTTGGTGGCTTCAAATCAGTTGTGGTGGGGAGTATTTACACTGCAACATTTGACAAGTAACTCAAATCAGGACTGTTCTCCCAGAGAGCAGGACTCTTGTTAAACACCTGTCATCATAACCCCGACTCGACTCAACTCTATAATTCTAGACTTATGAGCATACCCTCAACTCAGCAGAACAATACTGTGTGCTCATAGAACAATACTATGCCCAAATTGGGGATTTAAGGGAGCAATTGAGATGGTGGCACAGGTAAGAAAATTCAGCAACACTTTAATCCTATTTCATCTCTTGACCAACGTCTCTCCAACCTGGGCTTCAATTTTCATCTCTCCTTCTCAAGCATGTACACAAGCACTAGCCATATCAAACTCTCCTCATTTTTCAAATACTGTATGCAAGGGGACCACAAACTCAAAAGCCTGCTGTATTAACCACGATGGGCGGAGTGGCTCTGAAGAGGGCTGGGAGGTCTCCGCTTTGCAGATGTATGTACTGTGCAATAGAAGCCCTGACACCATTTTTTTTAAAAATTGTGTTGTTGTTTTGTTGTTACTGGTTATTGAATCCAGGGGCATTCTACCTCCGAACTACACCTCCAACCCTTTTTAAATTTTTTTTGTTTTGAAACAGAGTCTTGCTAAGTTGCTGAGGCTGGTCTTGAATCTGTGACCCTTCGGTCTCAGCCTCCCAAGTACTATGACTACAGGCGTGTGCCACACCTGGCGCTCTGCCATCATTTTGTTTCTCAAGAGACATTAGGAATCTGGATTTTTTTTTTTTTTTTTTTTTTGGTGGTGGTACTGGGGATAGAATTCAGGGGTGTTTTACCTCAGAGCTACACCCCAGCCCTTTTTTTGTTTTGAAACAGGGTCTAAGTTATCACATGCTGGTATTGAACCTGTGACCCTCCAGTATTGGCCTCTCAAGTACTTGGGATTACGGGTGTGCGCCACTGCATCTAACTCCCTCTGCCTTCTTGAACACATGGAGTGTTTATAATAACTGTTGTAACTTCCTTGTCTCTTTTTTTTTTTTTGCGGTACCCGGGGCGGGGGGATTGAACCCAGGGACGTTCTACCTCCGCGCTACACCCCCGGCCCTATTTTTTATACTTTATTTTGAAACTGGGTCTCACGAAGTTGCGGAGGGCCTCACTAAGTAGAGAGAGAGAGAGAGAGAGAGAGAGAGAGAGAGAGAGAGAGAGAGCGCGCGCGAACCCAGATCCTCCGGTCTCCGCCTCCCAAAGTACTGGGATTACAAACATGCGCCACCATGCCCGGCCCCTTCCTTGTCTCTTAATTCCATCATTTCACATGAGTCTGGTTTTTCCTTTTTTAAGATTAACCACTACAATTTCCTCTTGGGTAATTAGTAATCTTGAGAATTGTATTACATTATTAAGGTTGAGCGGTCCCAATACTCCAATATGCAAATCTGAAATCTGAGCTACTCAAAATTCCAAAACATAGCCAGGTGTGGTGGCACACGCCTATAATTCCAGTACTTGAGAGGTTGAGACAGGAGGATTGCAGGTTCAAAATCAGCCTCAGCAACTTAGAGGCAGTCAGCAACATAGTGAGACCCTGTTTCCAAATAAAAAATAAAACAGGGCTGTGGGTGTAGCTCAGCAGTAGAATGCTCCTAGATTCAATCCTCAGCATCACACACACACACACACACATACACACACACTCCAAAACATTTTGAGTGACATGATACCACAAGTGGAAAATTTCATTTTGTTTCATGCACAAAATTATTTAACCTACTGTATAAAATTACCATCAGGCTTTGTGTATAATGTATATGTGAATCATAAACAAATTGTGATTAGAATTGGATCCTATCCCAATATATCTCATTAAGCAAATATTCCAAAATCTGAAAAAATCAGTAATCTGAAATACTACTGGTCTCAAGTTTTTCAGATAAAGAATACCCAACTAGTAGTAGGGCTTGAGAAAACAAGATCTGTGGAAAAAAGACCTAAATATATTTACTTCAGTAGTGCTCAATGCAATATAAAATTAGGGGTGATGGGTAAGCTAGATAACATCAAAGGACAGGAATTCAACCTCTCATGTCAATATATATACATCAGACACAAACCATAATTTACCATGCACTAACTTCTTCCTATTTTTCTAGAGAGAATGTTAAAAAGATTAAGCCTGGATTAGACATTAGTGACTGAAAACAACTGCACTCCCACAAGTTTTTTTTTAAGACTATACATTAAAACAAGGACCCAGATTTACTTATAGTTATACACAAAGGCACAGAATGTTCTAAATCAACCATTTCAATTTTAGAAGCAACATGCAGACACATAAACTTTAAAGGGTATTTTTTTATTAATCACACTAACAGCTTAGATTTTACTTGCTGTTAAAGCACTTCAGACTGGTTTTGTGTGTGTGTGTGTGTGTATGTGTGCGCGCGGCACGTGATCTTAGGGATCAAAACCAGGGCTTTGCACATGCTAGGCAAGTACTGTACTGCTAAGCTACACTCCCTGCTTTGTTAAAGCACTTAAAATACTGGGTTGTTTTTCAAACTTTTCTCGATACAAGAATGGCCATCTCATTATACAGAAAACTGAAGTTGGTGGATGAAGTCAAGACTTGAATTCAGAGGTCCTGGGTAATTTCCTGCTCAGTATTTCCAAGTTACAACTCAAACCTAGCCACCACGGGCAGAGAGGCGTCTTGTTATGTGGTCAATCCAGTTCACCACATGACTAATCAAACTAAAAACTTGCTGCATTAACTAATTGTAAAAATAGAATCTTGCTTAAGCCAAAGTTAAAAAACTCTCTCAAGGTGTATTTATTTTTATACAGAAAAGGGCCTCGTTTAAATGATTTGAACTCATAAGAAGGTATTACAAATGGAGTGGGGTGTGGTGGTGCATGCCTGTAATCCCAGTACTTGGGAGGCTGAGACAAGAGGATGCAGGTTCAAGGCCAGAAAATTTGGCGAGGCCCTCAGCAATTTAGTGAGACTGTTTCAAAGTAAAAAAATAGAGCTGGGGGTGTAGCTCAGAGATAGAATGCCCCTGGGTTCAATCCCCAGTACCACCATCAAAAAAAAAAAAAAAAAAAAGAAAAATGGTATCACAAATGGGTTCTCGAAGACTATATTCCTAAGAGGATACTGCAAAGCACTGCACATTTTCCCCCCACAAAATGTGGACTCTGCTATGGGCTTATTAAAATACCACTGACGTGCCAGGTGTGGTGGCGCACGTTTGTAATCCCAGTACTTTGGGAGGCAGAGACCGGAGGATCCGGGTTCGCAGCCAGCCTCAGCTCTCTCCCTGTCTGTCTCTCCTTAGTGAGGTCCTCTGCAACCTCGTGAGACCCGGTTTCAAAATAAAGTATAAAAAATAGGGCCCTGCGTTCAATCCCCGGTACCGCAAAAAAAAAAAAAAAAAAAAAAACATACCACTGACAAGTCATCTACTCTCTCAAATGTCTATCGAACATCACTCCAAATATCCATGCTATGTTTCCTCCTGGATGGATGTGGAGGGGACTGGTCCTTGTTTTATTGTTTGGAGGACTGTACTGTGCTTTTGAACCAATTTTCTCATTTTGGTCATACATACAAATAATGTTGTTTTACAAGTAAGGAAATTGAGTCCTAGAGTGTTTAAGAAACTGGCCCAGGGAAAGAACTGGTACTCAAACCCAGAATTGATTCTAAATCCTGCTTCCTACAAAGTAGGAAGAGAAAACCATATTGTTGTATTTAAACTTTAAAACATAAGCTCCATAATGTATTAGTTGTGACACTTAATGCCTATGTAGTTTTGTGTCACTTAATGACATGAATATGACATTATGAGAAATTGGTAGGCAATTTACTATACTTTTACTTACTTGCGTGTACTCCAGGGAAATAATGTCTGTTTTTCAACTCAAAGACCAGAAAGAAAGAGAAGGCTTAAGGCTCAAGAGGTACATTTTAAAAAATTATCTTTATTTAGGTTTCTGATTCAGCACATGTATCAAAGACTAATAAACACAAAGTAAATATGACATTAATTGGAAGTCTTACATCTCTCTAAACTCCGACCGAGAATGTCAAGATTGCCACTATTACCAGAACTCCAATGTAGTCAGGTTGTAGACAAGCTATCATGAACAACATACAGTGTGCACGGATATGCAGAGGCAAAAGGCATGCTAGCATTGGTTCTCTTCTTTTCCTTGGTGACCTCTTTCCATCTGACAGTCCACTTTTGCTTTCCAGGCTAAGTTCCAAATGAAGTCCAAAGAAGACTCAGGGTCAATCTGACCAGATACTCTTCCAGAGGAATGCATTCTTAACCTGTTGCGCCTGCAACTTTGTTTTTGCCAGGATGAAGTTCAGACCGAGATGTACAATACAATCTAGATGACGGTGCAGACTAAGTCAAAAACTAAAGTTGAGCAGTAACCCGAGTTAAGGCATGAATGCACGCTCGCGCACACACACGCACACAGCACCCATGCCATCATGAACATAGGATTCCTTCAACTGCCTGATGACAGGCAACCTGGGCATGGCAGTTAATTACAACTGCTGAGCATTCTGGAAAATGCACTCTAAAACATTATGTTAACATGTTTTATCAAACACGCACACACACACACACACACACACGGAGAAAAAATAAAACTAAAAAAAAACTAAACTAAAAACCCCTTAATCTCTCTTACAATGGCTCTTGAGCATGGAACTCATGTAGCAGCGTCAATGGCTGGCTCTTTAGTAATTTGGAAATAAAAGTTTGCGTTACTATGCGTTTCTTTGGTAGTCATCACTACAAAGTTTTCAGTGTTGGTTACCTATAAGACAAGTACTAGACAGAAGATCAGGTTACACAGAGATTTCTTCTGTACTGATAAAAATATTAAGTTCTCAAAGCACAGGTTACTATGCTTTCTCTTGCCTTATTGGGCATCCTCTAAAAGCAAGGCTTCGTGCAGGGAAAGTTCAAATCTACTTAATGAGGGGCAGTTCCTACAATTCAACAATTAACAAAAATTCACATTATCAGTAATTTTGGGTCGAATCAGTGAGATGCCAATCACAAGGCACAGCAGCACTTGGTGTCAAAGCCACGTTCTGGTCACACGTTCATTCCATGGTTGCTAGTCAGTATCTCAGGAGCTCAGAACTGAAAACTCCTTCCAATCAACAAAGGAGTAAGTTAAATTAAACCTTAAATACGTCCACCATCTGCCGAATGTCCAGAATTCTGTGTAGAATGTCAGCATGCTTGATGAGAGAAAGCAGTTCAGAGCCCAGAGGTGCCAGGTATTAGGTAAGTTGATTTGGTTTTGTATAAAAGGCATGGTCATCTGGCAACAGAGTACTTATCCTATTAGCAGCACAGTGGTAGCCAAGGGTCTCTGTCAGCAAGATGGGAAATGAGCTACTGAAGCTACTGTTGCTCCCCTCTGCCTGCAGGATGGCTACTGGTTTTACAAAGACCTGGGATCAATCCAGGCTTAGCCTGGGTGAGTGGGCATCAGAATGGCAGGAACCATGTTCAGCCCCCAGGAAAAGTACCCAGCCTAGACAAGCCAGTTTGCCACATGCGAGGGGGATCCTGCCTCTTTGGGCTCAGGATCTGAATCTTACTAGTCCCTGGTAAGTAAGCAATTGCCAAGAAATCATCCTAGCAGGTACTGCTTAATATGACAGGCTCCACCTGGGTTGTAAAACACTTTATAATAACACGAAACATCCTAAATTCAAAATTGTAGTGTTTGTTCTATCAGCTCTGAATGTCCACAGGGAGAGGCAACTGGATTTATTTTGAAAAAGTGCTGTCTGAAGGAACTGAGTTTTATTTGGGAGCGAAATAAGTCTGGGGGAACCAGCAGTACATTTCTGCAGAGGTCTGAATATCAGGAACCTATCTCTAAAAGGCATTTATCAGGAACTGTCTGCTCACTCCAAGTGCTTTTCATTCACCATCGGCAATGTTTTAACTTTTGTGCTTTCAAGAGGTAACTGAACTCACAGGAAACTGAAGGAACATCACTACTTTTCTCGTCTGAGTACAAGACACTACCCAACAGCTTCGAAATCTACAATCTCATAAAAGATTCTTGTAAACATATACCATACTTCTTGTATAAGAAAAACCAAGAACTGTACCGTGAAGGCAAAATTGGTTTGCCTAGTCTCAGAATTCCTTGGAATGGTAATGTACCAGGAGGGTTAGTGAGCTGTTGGATAAATCCCCAGGTTTGACATGGCCCAGTCAGTCGGATCAGATTAAAAACCTAAAGCCTCAATAATCCCAAACTTCTTCCGCATGTTTGAGAACTGCACTATGATTATGTATATCACATACACATTATAAATAAAATTTTTAAGACTGACGATTTCTTCCTAACAATTGGGGATGATGTTCTCAGTTTGGGGGGGGGGTTGGAAGCAGGAAGAGGTGAAAAAACTATTGTTGCTTTTATTCTCAAGTTTGCAAAATGCTAGTCAAACACTATTATCCAATAATGCTTTTTCCCCCATTCTGTTAACTCTTAAATATGCATTCGAAGGCAAAAATGGAGGTTTCTATACTGTACAATATTAAATATCTACAATGTTATGGTTCTTATTTTTAGGAGTGTGTTCAATAAGGAGTTAGCTATTAAAGATGGTTGTCACAAAACATGAACTCTTAAAAATTACTGATAAATTAATTTTCAGTTCTCTGATTATATCCAACAGATACACGTTCTCATCATAAAATATACATTCTCTAGTAAGTTATTTTCATCCACAGCATATATAAATATGCAAACACAGGTGGTAAAAATCACTTTACTACTAAAGTACAAAACAGTAACTGCTGAAAAACAAAAATAAAGATGTTGCAAGTATTAAGAAAAGAGTGACTCGCAGTGTTCCACTTCAAAGTGAAACCAAATGATTTATTTGTGCTAAATGAATGGAAATGATGTATTCAGAATATGCTTCTGTGTACACTGTACTTGCTTCTACTGGGCGAAATAAGCAGTCCTCGACACTAATGCACTACTTTTCTCTATACTTCTTTCCTTTTCTGCCAAGCAATACAGTATCATGTGGCCATTATGCCAAGATATTCCTATAACGTCCATTTCAAACAGTATTTCCTAATAGTAATTTGCACCTTTAAAATATTTGTTCAAACTCTATCTCAGAAGAAAACAAATAAAGAAAGGCAGGGGACACCACACTGGTTCTGTTACAATCACATCGCCCTCTGCAGCAGAAATTAAAGAGCACATTCTCATTAGCCATTGAAACCACCGGTGGGTAGGACGCTTATGGATTCATGTTAGAAGGGGCTGGTTTAGGTAGACTTAACATCAAGGATACAGAAAAGAATCACATCTTAATATGCAAGAATGACCCATCCCATGTATGTGAAGACACAGCCGTGTGATTCATTACTGTGGGCTACCTGTTTTACGAGAGACATGGGTGGCAATTTACATGGAAAATAACCTGTAAAAAGTGTATCTGTAGAAAGCTCTGTTAAACATATATATATGTTTAATATATATATAACACTGAAGTTAGTATATATATTATTATTATATATATATATTAACTGAAGCTAGGTTTTCAAAGGTCTGAACTGTAGTGCTGAATTCTTGGGATGTTTGGTAAACACCATTATAAGTAGAGAAGGGGGGTGGTAATAACAGCTCAGTAATTTTCTGCAAATTCATGGAAAAATATAAAAAAATTCCCTTTTTATTTTACAAACCTAAAAGCCAAGAAAATGAAGCTCTGGGGCCAAGCAAAAATTGCACACTGCTGCTGTATTACCAAATACCAGATAGCAAATGTTCCAGCCAGGGAATGGACGTACATGAATATTCAAGTAAAACACTGATGGAAAGTTGTCTGGCTAGTGTTGCAGACCCACAACACTGGCTGCGTTTCCCGACAAACACGTACAACACAAGGGAGAGTGAAGCTAGATAACGTCAGTGCACGTCAGTTCCGATCCGAAGATGCCAGGGAAAGAAGCCTTTGGCGTTGAGTAGACGGCTCCAATGGACGAGTCCCAACTTGAAATTCAGACTAAACACATGCATTAAGGCTGGGAGGAGGGCTGCACCGGATGCTGCGAGGGGGCGGGCTGGGAGGTGCCTGCAGAGGAGACCGAGGGCTGCATGGGGGGCGGGGGCGGAGGCGGAGGAGGCTGGACCGGGGTCTGTGTGTTGGGAGATGGAGGCGGCGTGGGCCGTTTGAATTTGTCAGGGCTGTTGCTTCTCCGTGGCGAAGGCCTCTGTGGAGAGGACAGGAACAGGTCAGCTGGGGCCACAGCTCATTTCCAGCACAGCTGGACTGGGGGCTGAGGCTAAGGAAGCACCGGCCAGCAGAGCGGAGAGAAACCAGCCATGTCCTTCTTTCTCCCTACCAGCTCCTGACTTGTCATAAAACTTAAGGTAGTGTTTATACGGACACCTGTGACAAAGCTCGGCAGAAATACTCTAACACGTGCACTAACCAAACTATTGGACTCCTTCATTAACATAGCTGTGAAACTAGAAACAGCTGCCGGGATTTAAGGAGTTAAATCTTTCCTGTCACCTGTGTATGCTCTCAATTCATTCTTTCTATCACTCATCTCAAACAAGTTTCCCATAACCTGAAGGATACAGCTCAACAATAAAGTTCCATCAAACTGGCAAAAGAAGGTCACAAATACCTTAAATGATTTCAGAAAATAGGGTTCTTTGAAATATTCTCTTGTTGAAAATACCCTTCAATTCTCTCATCTTGTTAGCTATAGTTTTCCCTTTGCTGGCCTCGAATTTGCCATCCTCTTCCCTCAGCCTCCCAGGCACCTGGGGTTACAGGTGTGTGCCCCTGCACCCAGCCCTATTAACATTTCTAAGTGCTTTATCAGTCAACGATATGGACAAGTCTACAGAAAAAAACTCCCTTGAATGGAATTCAAGCACTTACACTTCCTCCTACTTCCAGGAGAGAAAGTTCTGAGTAAAAACTAGAAACAAGGCGAACTTCAGGAGGACTCTTGAGGGTTAGTGGACCATTAGGGTGTGAACAATAAGTATTTTCAGGTATTATGGCAAATACCACTAATTCTTTATGGCAGGGAACTGGCCAGAGTTGATCTGAGGCATTGGCCAGACCTCAAGTTACATTTCACAAAGGGTTATTTTTCAGAGGAAGTAAAGTTGAAGTTGTGCCTCTTGGGAAGGAATTTAGTTTCAATGCCAGAACTCTGTGTCACACTACTGAGAAGTACCTGTAGTTTTAAGGTGAACTGATAAGGGGAGATGGGAAGAAAGGTAAATGTCGAAGGGCATCAATCCTAGTCTCCCAAAGAGGACCGGCAGGGACCACCATTAGTATAAAGGGCTGCTTCCTAGCCCACGACACTTACTGTAATACCATGGGATGTGCCCATGTGCTGCACGTGGAGACCCGGGGAATTGTAGTAAGACATTCCAGCTCTAGTCAATGAAGTTGGTGGTGTGAAACCAACAGTATGACTTGCATATGACAGACCTGAAATACAACAACAAATTAAGTATCATTTCTAACCCAATTATCCAGTGTCCTTGACCATCTAGGAGGTTTTAAAATGCAGAAGGTCTCAAATTAACCACAAAAATAAAAATAGACAAGAAGAGCAGTGAGCTCACTGAATGGCATGCTGGATAATGAGGGATATAAGTCAAACCCTGGAACAGAAAGCCCAGAGATAAACCCACACATATATCATCAAATGATCTTTGACAAAGACACCAAGAACACACAATGGGGAAAAGACAGCCTCTTCAACAAATGGTGTTGATAAGGACTTAAATTTAAGACTGAAAACTATAAAAGTCCTAGAAGAAAACAATCAATAGAGAAAGAAGAGAACTTATAGAATAGGAGAAAATATTTACAAACTATATATCTGATAAGGGGTTACTATTTAAAACATACAAAGAATTTCTACAACTCAATAGCAAAAAACAAACCAACAAACCCCACAAAGACAAAAAAAAAAATCACTTGTTGAAAAATGAAGCCGGGTGTG
>PVJS01004787.1:14748-28640 GCA_004027185.1 Glis glis
GCTTGTAATCACAGTACTTGGGAGGCAGAGACCGGAGGATCCGGGTTAGCGGCCAGCCTCAGCTACTTAGGACTCCACAACTTCGTGAGACCCGGTTTCAAAATAAAGGATAAAAAATAGGGCTGGGGGTGTAGCTCGGAGGCAGAACACCCCTGGGTTCAATCCCTGGTACCGCAAAAAAAAAAAAAAATGAGCAAAGGGGGCTGGGGATGTAGCTCAATGGTAGAGCATTTGCCCAACATGTGCGAGGCTCTCAGCTTGATCCCCAACACCATCACCAAAAACAAACAAACAAACAAACAAACAAAAAAAAAACCAAAAAAGAACAAAAGGACTTGAATAGGCATTTCTTCAAAGATATAGAGATGGCTGATATGTGAAAAAATGCTTAACATCACTAATTAGCAGGGAAATGCAAATCAAAACCACAACGAGGCATCATTTCACACCTGGTAGGATGGCTAGCATAAAAAAATTAAGTGTTGGCAAGACTGTGGAGAAACTGGAAACTTTGTACTGTTGGTAGGAATGTAAATGGAGCAGCAACTATAGAAAACAGTATGGAAATACCCACCCCATTAAAATAGAACTACCATAGAAACCAGGAATCCCAGTTGTATTTATCCAAAAGAATGGAAATCAGGATCTCAACGAGAGAGACATGTACACTCTCATGTTTACTGTAGCATCCTCACAAAAGCCAAGGTGTGGAAACAACCTAACTATGGATGAGTAAAGAAGAATGTGATAGAAATAGAATATTATTCTTTAAAAGAATAATATTTAAAAGAATAATATTTTTTAAAAAAGAAAATTAAAGGATATAAAAGGAAAATTAAAGGAAATCCTGTTATATGTGAGAAGGATATCGCAATGGCTCCACCTATATGTGAAATCTAAGAGTCAAACTCATAGACACAGAGAGTAAAATAGTGGTTGCTAGGGACAGGGGAACGAAGAGGAGAAAAGGGAAAACTGCTGTTCAACAGGCTTAAAGTCACTTAAGCAAGATAAGTAAGCTCTAGAGAGTTGCTGTATAACAGTGTGCCTATAGTTAACAATACTGTATTGTACACTTAAAAATTTGAGAGGACAGATCTCATGTTAAGTGTTCTTATCACAATAAAAGAGTTGAGCCCTGCTAGGAGTTCAAATGAGATGTAGGAAAGGAATAGGAAGATATGAGAAGCAACAAGAACTAAGTGGAAAAAATAGTTAAGAGGTGAAAAATGAGATGCAAGAAAAGGGGAAATGTCAAAAGATACACCAACGATGATCAGACTCGACCATTGTGTGTGTGTATGTGTGTGTGCGTGTGCGTATATGTGCATGTGTGTGATGTGTAGTAGGCATAACAGCAAGCAAAAGTACTGGAAACTTTGCAATCTGAAAATATTCAATACAGGGAACAAAAACCCTTTATATGCCAATGTTCCTAGAAAGAGGGTGGTATTTCAGGGGAAACAATCCACAGCCCTCTGTAATGCTTCACATCCTCTTCATCCAGGACCCCAGAATTCTCTCCAAAGTGTTTTACAAGTACCCACACCCAGACTCTCCTTACTACAATAGTTAGGTCTGGGTTGGGGTCCAAGGAGTTGTACTTTTTTTTTTTGAGTGTGTGGTAATAGGGATTGAACCTAGGGCCTTGAGCATGAGGTACCCTGAAGCTACGTTCCCAACCCAAAGAGCTGTATTTTGAAAATCTTCCCAAAGTGATCTCCACCCACATGCAGCCTAAGAAGCCCTGGTCTCTGGAGAGTCGGTGCTGGAGGCTCTGCTGGTCTGCGGCGTCACTTACCACTGCACGAATCCAGCTGTCTTTATGGCTTTGAGTTCCCAGCATTACTAGGAAAGCTAGCATAGCGTAGGTGCCACATGAATGAGTGAAGTGAAAACAAACCAAGGAGCAATTGAACAGTCTGGGTAGGAACCACCTATCGTCAATCATTTTGTACCTATGACTGGCTATCAGGTGCCAAGCCGATCACCTCTACTTGCTGCTTTTCTGAATGACGTGAAGACCAGAGCTGTGAAAGGTGGGTTTCCATGCTGTCTTACTGCTTCTGTGACAGACACTCGGCCACCACGCCCCCTCCCTTCAGCTGTCTTATCATAGGACTGTCCTGTGCTCTCAATGTCTAAATTCTATTGTTTTATTTCTTGATTTGACTGTCAATTAGTGATGTTTTTGGTTTAACATTTCCATTTCCAATTGTGAATTTTTGATTCACAATTACAAAATGGAGGTCTGGGGTAAAGCACACATCTTTTGAAGCTAAGTGATCATTTAATATGATGTTTATTTCTTTTCTTTAAATAGTTTTGGGAAGGCCGGGCGTGGTGGCGCATGCTTATAATCCCAGTACTTGGGAGGCGGAGACTGGAGGATCCAGGTTTGCAGCCAGCCTCAGCTACTTAGTGAGGCCCTCCGCAACTTCGTGAGACCCAGTTTCAAAAATAAAGTATAAAAACAATAGGGCCGGGGGTGTAGCTCAGAGGTAGAACACCCCTGGGTTCAATCCCTGGTACCACACACACAAAAAAAAATAGTTTTGGGAAATAAAACCCTAATTCCATGCCTTATGAAAGTGGTGAATTTAAAAGAAAGGTTGTAAAAGTGGATCCTTATCCCCAAAGAGAGCTCACGAGAATATATACATATATATCCTGCCTATTTTCTAGGATTACTAGGTTAATTTTTTTGAAGAGTAATTATGACTATATTAAACCAGTAACCAAGAATCTATAAAGGCTACTGCCTACCTAACTTGGGGGGGGGGGAAATCCCTCTCTGGCTGCTATAAAGGACTTCTGCTTTGTGATGTTCTAGGTCAGTGTTCTCAACAAGGGTATCAGAGCCCTGCTCACCTTACCCCAAAACAAATGAATAAAAATCTCAGGGGGCCCCAGGGCAGCCCGACAAGAACTACAGCAATCTTAACATCCCTCATCCAGACCTGTCTGTCCATCCTGTACCCCTGCCCAGGAATATCTTCTCTTTCCTTGCCTCTTCCTTCCCTCAATGTCAGTCAGCACCTCCCTCATCCTGCCGAGCTCAGGCTCTACAGCCAGGTTACCTTGGACCTCGGCTCTGTCACTTGGCACTGAGCAACAGTGGACAAGTTACATAAGCTTGCTGTGTTGTAGATTCCTCAACTGGCAAGTGGGACTACTGTAGCTACCTCACACGAATATTGTGAAAATGAAATGAATTATTATCACATGTATTTTGTTACCTACTTCCCTAGGTCCTATTGTTGATCATAGGCTCTTAGAGGCTGGGGAACATGTCTTACTAATTTTTGTTTTCCTTTAAATTCTAATAATCAAGCATCTCACCCTCTTGCCCAGGAATTTAATAAGGAATAAAAATCCAAATAAATCCCAGGTCTAAACTGCCAAACCACAAACAGTAGCTCATTAAATAGAATACAGTTAGGCATAGTTTAACAACAGGATACATTGAAATATGTGTCCTTAGGCAATTTCACTAATGCGCGAACATTATAGAACATGCTTTCATAAACTAAGACAGGCATGTTGTCGCTAAGCAATACCATTATTGATGGAACCATCGTTATTCTACACCTGATTATATTTATTTTTTTCTTTTTTACTTTTGTGGTACTGGGAATTGAGCCCAGGGATGTTCTACCTCTGGGCTACACCCCCAGCCCTATTTTATTTGGAAATAGAGTCTCACTAAGTTGTTGAGGGTTCACAATGTTACTGTGGATGGCCTTGACTCTGTGATCTTCCTGTCTCAGCCTTCCACATACTGGGATTATAGGTGTACTCCACTATGCCCAGGCTGTATTTCTTTTTTTCCCTTCTTGTGTGTGTGTGTGTGTGTGTGTGTGTGTGTGTGTGTGTGTGTGTTGGGGGGTACTGGGGATTGAACCCAGTACCTATTTTATTTTTTACTTTGAAACAGGATCTCAGTAAATTGCTGAGGCTGGCCAAGAATCTACAATCCCCTGTCTCAGCCTCCCAAGCACTGGGATTACAGGTGTGCACGACCATACCTAGCTCTGACTATATTTCTTTTATTGCTCAGATTGTTCTAGTTTTGGTGTCTGGGAATTCTGTATTCATCTGACATACCCCCATCATTTTGGGGTTTTTTGAGCTCTTCCTTATTTTATTGTACTATAAAGATGCCCCAGACCTAGAAACATCCCTGTCTCTAAGTAGCTCACATTCTTTTCACTTAAGAATGGAATTAGAAACCAAGACCTGGGTGTAGATCTAGTTTTAGATCTCATTACTATACATTCCTGATTCAGACACATCAAAACATGCTAATTAGGATTATCCTTTTCTTAGGCTGCATAAAATAATAGACAACCTGAAAAACAACCATTGAAAAGTAACACCCTTCCCATATATAGTTCCCATATATAAATCTACCTGTAATCGAGAAGAGGAGCTTTCATAAATTGTTAGATATGTATTTTTTAATCAAATTGTAAAGGAGGATTCAAAATACTTCAACAAGTTGGTGAAAATGCAGATCTCCAATGTTAGCCATAAATGAGAAGAGAGCAAGAAAACCCAAAATGTATAAAATGGAAATGAAAAGTATACAAACAGCATATTTCTACTAATGAAGTTATTAGATATTCTTAACACCAAGAATCACAAAATCTTCCAATAAAGACTGAAGTAAAAAGAAAACCAGAATATTCAGGCTTTGCTGCTAGTCTGCTATGTATAGCACTGCAATATAGCAGATTAGAATGGAGTAATTCTGCTGCCAAGTAGGAGATAAAAACTACTTTGACGATCTCATAACTTAAAGTAGGATAAAAATATCCTCATTTAGGCTAGCTGAAAGAAAAAAAAAATCTAGATGTTATTACATAGTTTAAAGGAAAACCAAAGAGTAATCTATCCCAGCAAGCCCCGCACTTGGTGTAGGTCCCACTATGGGGAGAAGGGCAGGGAAAGTCAAAGTTATGCAAATGGAACAAGAGTTTCCTACAGAATATTTGTTACAATAAGTAATATTTCAATGCCTGCTACATTCTTTTTAATCGATTGGAAATTACATGTTTCTAAAAATTTCTGCAGGTTTAAATAAACGAAACAGGATATTAAATTATACTTAATAGGAATCAGCATCACTATCAACTACAAATAACCTTCTATCTTGCCTCTTCCTGACTCATGCCTTCCTTTCACATCAATAAATCAGAAGGCAAAAAAAAGACCTTTATCATGATAATGAAACTCAGAGTTATTTTGGGAAAATGGAGAGGCAGACAGGAAGAGAAGCATTTGGAGAGAGGTGTAAGGCCACTGGAGAGAAGGAGAAACAGATTTGGGAACATCTTTTAGGCAAGAACAAGGGGCAGTGAGCATGCCACTGGTCCACCCCAGAAAGTCCTTTTGGTCTGCCATCAGTCCCTCTTTCCCATCTGACATCAGAGGCACACTGGCCTGAAGCATATAAAAGTTGCCACTCTTTGTGCTAGACTTTTTATTTTTAATCTTCTGATTTTCTCCTCTTAGGGGAAAAAAAAGTCACAGCAGCATGGCACTGGGCTGGATCCCCAAACCACAGGACGAAACCATTTCTCTCACCCTTTATCAGTGGTCAATGGTATCATACCACCATTTCCCCTTTGCTGACCTTCAGGGGGTCCCTTGCTTTAATTATGACAAAATGAAACACTGTTGTTCCAACTGGAAGCTGTTTTACTTTACAAACCTGCATGCTGCCACTCATGGAGGCGGTCACCTCTCTATTCTACTGTGAAACTCCTCTGCCAACCCCCTCTCCACCCCCACACTCTCTTTCTCAGCGCTGTTTAAAACCTGTTCATCAGCAAGCACAAGAACACCAGTCTCATCGTTTCGGTCACGAGATGCAATCCTTTGGCTGCTACCTTCTCTTCCCCACCTCCTCTGCTTCCTCTTTCTCCCTTGCTGGGTCACTTACTTGCCCTCCCCGCCTGAGGGCCCTCTGCAGTGTTGGCACTGAGCCAGACACTCTGGAGACAGTGCTTTCAGGGTCAGAAGAAGACCAGTGTGCCTTTGAGGGAAAGGCTTCTGAGAGCAAAGGCAGAAGTGGACTGTCAGGCAGGAGTCCCTCCCTTCATATATGGACAGGCTACCAGCGCTGGAAATGTCAGGAGGCAGCTCATGCTAACACAGGCTTTGGAAACACATGTGCCTTGCCTGGCCTCCACTGCTTCCCCAGTTTTAACACAGGAAATATGACACCTCCATGAATTACTGTGAGGATAAAAACGAGAAACTGTATTTGGAACATAGTAAAAGAATTCATTAAAAAATAGGGCAGGAAGCATCTTGGAAATTTACCTGGGGATTCTGTCCATCCACTAAGAGTTTATATCAGAGTCGATGACAGTCTTCTTTTATTTATTTTTTTGCAGTAACTGGGGATTGAACCCAGGGGCATTCTACGTCCGAGCTACACCCTAGCCCTATGTTTTATTCTTTATTTTGAAACAGAGTCTCACTAAGTTGTGAAGGGCTTCACTAAGTAGCTGAGGTTGGCCATGAACCTACAATCCTTCTGTCTCAGCCTCTCAAGTACTGGGATTACAAGCGTGCGCCACCATGCCCAGCAACAATCTTCTTTTAAAAAGTTGTTTTGGAGTCAAATTCCTTTAGGGAGAAAAGGAAAGAAAGGAAAGAAAAGGAAAGAAAAGGAAAGGGAGGGAGGGAGGAAGGGAAGGGAGGGAGGGAGGGAGGGAAGGGAAGGGAAGGGAAGGGAAGGGAAGGGAAAGGAAAGGAGAGAGAGAGAAAAAGGGAGAAAAATACCAGCTGGCACTACAGCTTTTGTGCAAGATAAAAATTCAGTCTTTAGAGTGGTTTGTTTTTGATGTTTTGGAAAAACACATGGCCGTACCTTTGTTTACAGCGTTTTTAAATGCTAGAAGGGATCTTCCTCAGGGTTGTCTATTAAAC
The DNA here is from genome assembly GCA_004027185.1 of Glis glis. NCBI lineage: Eukaryota > Metazoa > Chordata > Mammalia > Rodentia > Gliridae > Glis > Glis glis. The sequence goes on from PVJS01004787.1 coordinate 21,691, forward strand.
ATACTGGCAACTGGTCACTCAGATAGCCAAAGACATGCACTCACCGGGCGATATAGGCCTGCTAGAACTCGGAGAAGGTGTGTAAGGAATTGGGCTGGACACAGTGCGAGGTCTTAATCCTTGTGCAGACATCTCATTAAAATACCTAAGAGGAGAAAGGAGGGAATGATCAGCACCACCTGCATTTAAGTAGTTCTGCAGAGAGCTCCTATGAGAAAAATGTTTGGAGTTCACACCTTTAGGTCCAATCCCCACTGCTGAGAGTGATGCTGTGGCTAGAAGGCATTTATAACATGCACCCTCGAATCAAACCACTTCACTGTTTGGCAAAGCTCACTCCATAGAGGCTCAGGGTAGAGGATTCAGGTGTCTTAGCTCAGGATGGAGGACTGGTCCACAGAACTGTGCCATACAACAGCCTTTTCTCCAGCACACGATAGTTATACAGCTCTTCACCTCCACTGTCCCAGAAATCACAAAGACATCCGCAATTTAATGGCTATATTTGAACTGTTATTTGAAACTCAAAATCAAGTAAGCCCTCTGAGATTTATGTCATCAAAGTTTAAAGATTAAATATGCCCACAAACTGAACGTCATCTGTTTATGAGACAAGCCCTGATTAAAAAGTGGCTACATGTTAGAATGTACCAGAAGACATGAAGACCCACCACCTTTGGCTAGTCATGCTCAGCCACACTTTGCTGAGTCTGCCTTCTTCCTGGATTCGAAAAAGTCATGTCAGACTGGAGAATGCTGAACTGTGATCATCAGGAACATCCGCTTTCACTTGTGGACCAAGCACAGAGTGCTGATGAGGAGAAATTTCTGCCTGAGAGCCTTCCTGATAAACCATCCTTTGCGGGCTTTGGGGCCATGTATGCACGCACCCTCATCCTAGGGAAGATCTCAGCCCTGACGTCCAGTCAGTTTACATGGGGAACCACCATGGCCATTTCTAAACAGGTTTACCAGACTTTAACAAAACCAGGCTCCTTAATTTCACAAGTACTTCAACTAGCTATCTACCACTTACTCCTCCTCTTTTCTTTAGAGCAGCCTACCATAGTGACCGCAGACGGCACTTCTGTTTTACATCCAGGTAGGCAGCCAAGACCACCTCTGTGGTCTCAAGGGTGAGACCATTTTCCTTCTCCAGAATATGTTACCATCATTCCTACTAGGCAGAAAAGATTTGTTGGGCAGCTGTACTCTGTCTTGGATAATCTGACAAAAGGAAGAGCACATCTTCTGAAGTGAATACCAGTCCTGGAAAAAAAATTTTATCTGGAAGTCTAAATTACCTTCAGTATTGTCACCACAGTTAGAAGAAACTGTCCCTAAAGTATTTCTTATCCAAAACTAGTCACAGGATGCTCTATAGGTTAACGTGTGGTCTGTGCCGTGTCTCAAGGCAGTTACTAGTGGTGACAAGCTGTTTAGGGTTGTAGCTGACATTTTTAGTCATATGGTTCTCAGAGGATTTTAGAGAAAATGGGAAACTGTCAGAAATAGATCAGTGAAATTTAGAATTAATGATGACAGTTTCATAATACACACTTTTGAGAAAGACAGAATGTTTGTTCTTTTCAAATGAGGAAGCATACAGATATTTTAAATAGGATAACTTGGTGTTCTGTTTTTATAAATGGTTTTTTCTCATTTATAGATTTCCATTTTAGAAAAATCTCACAATTTTCCTTGAAACAGTTTCCTAGCAAACTGATCAAATACTTTGTCAGACACCTGGATCTAGTCCATAACAGAAACAGAAACAAGAGTGCTGCCATGCTAATATTGCCCGATTTCAGACATGTTTGGCATCAGCAGACCGTTCTACTCCTCCTGGGGCCCCTGAGAAAGCTGCCTCACCTCTCACACTGAGATATGGGCCACGCAAAGCCAGGGCACCCTGACCCACATCAGGGAGTTTCTTTGCAGAAATGATTTAGTTCAGAGAAAGGCTGATTCCCTACCTGCTGGGTTCCTCTGCTAACTGAACAGGGTTTCTTTTCTATTTAGATTTACTGCTTGTCTTACTTAACTACTTTGCTTCCCAGTTCAGAAAAGGAGGAAGAGGGACAAATCCTCTAATTAACCAATGGATGACTCCCTGGCTTCAGCCCATTCAGTGGCGCACACGAGGAGGTTCAGTGTGTGGGCTTGAGCAGATGAATACAGTGCGTTAATTTTTAAAAAGTAGCTGCAAAAAGGCTCGAAAGTTATCAAATGCGTTAAGGGAAGTCTTTGGGATCCCAACAACCTCTGTCTCCTGCTGGTTCCTTCAACCTATGTGTGCATGTGTTTTCTCAGACTGCCCTATAGCTTGCTTATCCTTCCATAGGAATCAAGATACACCCATGCTTTAAACAGCTTTAACAAAGAATTAGACTAAGTCAACCAGAAATGCAAATTCTGCTTCCATCTCTTCCCTCACCAAATAATTTTAGAATGGTACCCCCCCCTTCTTTTTGTGTTTAAGGAAAGTTCAATCATCTACACTGATCCCATTCTGAACTTGGACTTTAATGTGCCGGCATTCATCATCACCGTCAATGTGAAGTATGTTTACGCCATCTCCTGCCACATCTACCGGCATGCAAAGCCAGGTCTCCTGGGGCCTGGCTGGCAGTGGTGCTCCTCCCCCAAGACTCATAGGACACGTGCACACCTCTCATCGTCCATTTCTAAGCTGGACTCGCTCTCGGAGAGCTGCCGACAGAGCGCTTCTCTTCTCTCCATTTCCCTCTGCAGCTTCCTCTGCAACCTCAAGTTCTCTTCTCTCATGTGGCGTTCCTCCTCCAGATACTGGGCCATTTTTTCTGAATCTGAAAAGCCAGAGTTCTCAATTAAACCACATTTTGCACAATGATTACCCAAATCTTTAAAAAAGGAGACTCCAGCTCCTATGCTGCAGACAGAGGAAGGACTGCAAGATGGTCTTTCTTTCTCACACACATGCAGATGAGATCTGAATTTAAAGTTACCCCAATATCAAAGGTTACTGATGATTTACATTAAAAAGAAAACATAAAAGGCAGTGCTGGGGGGCTAGGTGTCTTCACTCCCACTCTGAGCTACTTAGATTCTCTTTCCCAGGGATCTAAAATGGGGAACTTACATCTTTTTCTTTTTCCTGAGGTACTGGGGATTGAATCCAGGGGCATTCTACCTCCAAGCTATACCCCCCAGCCTTATATTATTTTGAAACAGGGTCTCACTAGGTTGATGAGAGTCTCACTACTTACTGAGGCTGTCCTTGAATCTGTGATCCTCCTGTCTCAGCCTCCCAAATACTGGGATTACAGGCATGCGCCACCACACCCAGCTGGGAATTTACATCTCTATGAGGTTCCAGAAACTTCTTCTGCTAAGTTCCCCTGCCCTTCTGAGGTTATACTTCATAGGATTCTGTGGCTCTTTCCAAGACCTTTCCAATAAAAGGCAAAACATGCTCCTCCTCCTTTTCTGGTTAACCTCAGACAGAATCTACTATTACCAAGTAACCAGAATAATCTTAATATAAAACTCAGTTCTACCCATCTTCTTGTTTCTATCCTTTTCCCTGTCTTTGTCAATGAACTAACTTAGGAAAAGCAAAATCTCCACATATTTCTCTCCTCTGAAAAATACTTGCAAATTCAGAGTAACCATGGCACATCTAAGCGAGTTTCCTACAGCTGGTGCTCTGTGTTATTAGCTCAGTTTGTTACGCACTGAATGCCACATGGACCCTTTCTTCCTCACGATCTGACCCTACTTCAGTTCCCAATGCCCCTCAAATTAGTTTCAGTTTTAGGCAACTCTATGAAGGTCTAACATTTTAGCAAATGACTTTTGATGATAGCTGTTCAATAATTTCCAAGAACACATCAATACAGAATATATAAAAGCTTTTGAATATCCTCATTTTAACTATTCAAATAAAAATGCCAAAATTATTAAACACTATTATGTACACACTAAACACTAAATCCCTTAGTCGTTTTCAATATAGCCAGAAACCCCACTGTCTAATCCAGATACAAAAATCTCTTTAATTGAAGGCATGCTGGGAAAATATTTACAAAGTGCACTTTTAATATGAACGGTTTAAATTGTTTCTTCCCAAATATGCAAGCATGCAGAATTTTTCACTTTGCTTTATAGGAAGCACTAGACTGGCCCCAGGGCCTGTTTGCTGTTTCTAGAACTAGAAGGGTGACTGTCAGCCCAAGTTGCCTTTCTCTTCCATAAATAGGAAAGCTTCCTAGAATTGAAGATTCGTGAGACTCCCAGAACAATTATTTAAGAGGAAGCATGTCTTTCAAAGAAAATGGCAATTCTTTAGCATCTGGGGCATTAGCGGGGGGAATCCTGAAATGCAAATCTCTAAGAATGTCACCTGAAGCAAGGACTGGAAAACTTCCTGGCAATTCAGCAATCAAGCCAGATGCCAGAGGCACAGCAAAGGCCCCAGGTCCAACTTGGGAGGGGGGGGTGTGTCAAGGCCCCAGCACAGATGGCTGGCATCATGGCTTTCCTCTAGTGCCCTCTGCTGGACTTACCACGAGTCACCCTCCTTCCTTCTCTCACATAGAACTCTCTGGTCTCTAGTGGACACCGCCTGTATTCCATCTTCAGCCTCTTCCCCACATTTAGTCAAAGATGGCATCAACTGAGAGTGACTTCCAGACACACTTGAAAAGAGAGCCCCCAAAGGATCCGAAGGTGGCCAACACATTTTGCATTCCCTTTAAAGTTTATGGGTAGGAAATATCACTGTCCATCCAAGACAATTCAATCAGAATCCATGAGAACAGGCCTAGCTACTGCTACATTAAAAGCTCCCCAGCAGATTCTAATGCTCAACTAGAATTGAGAGCTATTGAGAGAGAGAAAGAAGTTCAAGTTCACACATAGGAGGGCTTGGACAGTGAAGGGCCAACTGTCATGGCTGCTGCCAAAGGAGGCCCGGGTCATCTGATCTAAGAGGATGAGGCACACAGCAATCAACCTACCCTTCAAGCCCCAACAGAACCAACTGCAAGCAGCTAAGTGCACTGCTGCTGTTTGGGTTCAGCTTTTTCTGTCCTTACCAGATCAAAAACAGCACTTATGGATGCCTCTGCTGGTATCTGTCATCTTTTCAGAGACCAACTTGTACAATAGGGGGAAAGGGGTAAGAATGAAAAATTCTTGCCAAATTTTTTCTAAGAATTTTGTGTGGAGCCTAACAAGGGAAGTATAAAAGAAGATGAATAGGGCCAAATGACAGTACTGGAAAGAGTTCAGAAAGGTGCTAAAAGATATTTGTCTGTCAATACAGAAAAAAATAAATGAGCTAAAATAATATTTGAGAACTCCTCAACTTACCTCACGGATTTTCATGGAATATATTTGGTAGTTAGCAACCTGAGATCCACATCAGAATAGACCACATTATTACCCCTGGAGTAAGCCCAGAGACTGTATAGTGTTATAATGATGGTTCATTGTCCATATGCTACTCCCCAACACATGTAAATGCTGCTACTTTACATGACAAAAGGCATTTTGCAGATGTGATTTAATTAGGGATTTCAAGATGGAGAGATTACTCTGAATTATCAAGGTGGGCCCAACATGATCTCAAAGGCTCTTAAAAAGGGAGGGGGACCCAGGTATGGTGGTATATGCCTGTATCCCCAGTGACTGGGGAGGCTGAGGCAGAAGGAGGGCAAGTTCAAGGCCAGCCTGGGTGACTTAATGAGATAAAGTTTAAAAAGGGCTGGGGATGTAGCTCAGTGGTAGAGTGCCACTGGGTTGAATCCCCAGTACAGGAAGGAAGGAAGGAAGGAAGGAAGGAAGGAAGGAAGGAAGGAAGGAAGGAAAGAAGGAAGGAAGGAAGGAGGGAGGGAAGGAGGGAAGGAGATGAGATAAGGAAGCAGAGGTTGGGGCGATGCCATTGCAAGGAAGGGCCACTAGCCAAGGAATGCAGGCAGCCTCTAGATGCTGGGAAGGCAAGACTGAAGATTCTCATACTCTTACCTGGAGCCTCCCAAATGGAGCAGAGCCCTAGTGACACTCTGATGATAGTCTAGCAAGACCAAAATCAGACTTCTGGCCTCCAGACATAGAAAATAATAAATCTGTGTTGTTTTGAACTGTGATGTTTGTGGTGATTCTTCATAAAAGTATCATTTTAAAGGTTCCAGGGAGCTGGGCATGGTGGCACAGGCCTGTAATCCCAGTACTTGGGAGGCTGAGACAGGAGGATTGCAGGTTTGTGACCAGCCTTAGCAATAGCAAGACTCTCAGCAACCTGGTCAGATCCTGTTTCAAAATGAAAAATACAAAGGGCTGGGGGTGTAGCTCAGAGGGAGAATGCTACTGGATTCAATCCCTACTACCACAAAAAAAAAAAAAAAATCCTCCAGGGATGATCTTGATACATCAACCCAGATGCATCCTACATCTAGGATTTGCAATGAACTTCAGAGAAGAAACAAAGCTATGAACCACTGAAATCTTGAATGCACATTCCATTTGACCCAACAAATTGGATCAAATCCACACAGGATCTCTGATGAAAGTGTTCCTGCCCAGAGACCAAATGTGTTTACAGAAATGTCCACTGCAGGTGTTGCCTAACAAACAAAAAGGGTCCTTCTGTATGGGACTACTTGAATTATGGTATATCCATTCAATTGAATACTATGCAGTCTTTTAAAAAGGAACTAAGAAAAAAATAAAAATAAAAAAGGAACTAAAGTACCTCTGTATGTTTTAGCTTCGAAAACTACTGCAAGAAAGGTGCAAAAGACTATATTCATTGTGCTACTATTTGTACAAAAGAATTTTATACACACATCTATCTGGAAGAATATAAGAAAAATGTATAGCTGTAGGACCCTGTTGGATGGGGGTCAGGGATAAAAGGGAGAGTTATTTTTTCACTGTGTACTTTTCACTGTATTATATGTTCAGAA
>PVJS01004787.1:28740-67465 GCA_004027185.1 Glis glis
ATCAAATATTCTGAAATCTAGTTTATTTCCAACTCCATATTTTGGTCTTTTCCAAAATATTAAGTATAAATTTCAAAAGCATTTATTCTTTTAAGACCCTGAATAAATGTCAGCTAAGACTAAATTTAGTAGTAAGGAAGGTAAACACTCTTTCCTCTGCCTTAATATTTCCAATGTGCATTGGGATCTCCTGCACTGATTTGGTTAGGACAATCCTAGAGATGAACATGGGGGAGAAGATTAAAAATACTACCTATGATTCTGGACCTTCCTAAAATTATTTGAATCATCTCCTGGAAGTATTCTAAATTGTTGCCCTCCTCCATTATGTCACTTCTAAGAAATATATTCCAGGATGATAGATAAATTTATGTAAACATCTATCAATAATAAAATAAGAGTATGAATTTGATTAATGCCAACTCACCAGTAAATATAAGTAATACCATGTATTTGGAAAATGTATTAATTCAGCAGACAGAAAGTCAACGACCCCGGAGGCTACGTACGCTGTAACTGGGCAGCTCTCAGCTGCTTCTTCAGCCGCTCCACTTCATTCTTCAAAAACCTGATGTGGCGCATCATGTTTTCTGGAGAATCAATCTCCATGGAGATCTCTCTCGGCGATGGCGGAGCAGAGACCGGCTGGTCTAATTTTTCCTGCAGGATTCTTCATTGAAAAGAAAAATCCCAACAATGAAAAACAGTTTGCCTTTAAAAGACCAAACAGCATGCCGTCCGGCAAATTTGTTTTAAAAGCAAGCTCCTGTTATCACTAGAATTCACACTCAATGCCCCTGCCCATTTTCTATCAATGTTGGGGCATCCTTACTTGGCATCTCAGGTCAAAGTCTAATGCTGAGGGATCTCACCTCCTTTTTATCTTTTGAATAACCATGGGTAATTAAGCATTATTGAAAAGTGTCTATTTAACACTTGGTTCTGATTATTATGCCTGGAATACTGTAGGCACTCAGAATTATCTGCTGACTAACTGTTTAACATGGAGGTTTTGGAGCAGGGAGGTGGTAAAGGAATTCTGCTCTGGATGCCTTTGTTCAAACTTATAAACTGTGAATGTCCTTGGAGGATGAAGCCATATAATGAAACTCAGCTTCTAAGATGCCTTCTTTCACAACCAACATCCAGGGCACTGCAAACAGGACTGAGGGGCGCTTCATGTCTGGCTACAAAGGTAAAAAGTTACAAACCAAACAAAAATTATTTGGTTGATAATGTGTGGTACCACTTTCTCCACCAATTATTTTTAGGTTGAAGCATATAGAGTGTTGCTATTCAACAGCTTTTGATCTATGAAATGACCATTTCTTATTACTCAACTCAATAACTTGATACTAATATATATAAAACCTCCAAATGCATTTGGCAGAGGAAGACTGACTGGCAACATATCTCTAATCTTCTTCTATGGGCTGCTGGTGTTTCTGCTTTTGGTTTTATTTTTAATTTTTCACCTTTGAGTTTGCCCAAGTGCAAACTGAACAACCTCTAGGTCCAGCCTTGTTGAGAAAACTAGCATGTTAAGTATTGTAATGGTCCCTACATGTGCTGCATACCAAGTTTTCACACTTAAGTTTATTGGTATTGCTTCGGTAATGGAAAACATAGCTGATTCAAATAAGCTTGAATATTTCTTAAAGGTATATCTCTAATTTTCACTTTTCTTAAAGCTGCAGGGTATGTCTGTATTTTATAAACCTAGAAATGAACTCAAAACAATTTATGAATGTACATCCCAAACAAATATTTATGGCAAAAGGGCTTTGAGCAGCAAACAAAAGATTCTAGTGAAGTGATCTAATGAACATTTTCAAGAACTCACTGTTTATATCCATACACACATCCCACAGAGAACCTTCCTGCCATTCTTACAAGCTCTGCCCCCCCGATATAAAATGATTAAAAATAAGGGCCTGACAGCATCTTGCACAAAGGGATTTAAGAAATGTTTGTTGTTAAGTGACATTTCACTCCATGTATATACATTTAACACATAAAGAATCTTCACCTTTACAACAGATGGTAATTTTTCTATTAAAATCTCAGCCTTCTGAAATTTCTTGAGAAATTTCTAGAGATATGCAATGATCAATGGCACATAATATTTATCCTAAGTACTTTAGAAAGCAGCTGAGGAAAGCAGTTCAATAAGGTGAAAAGTTGAAATCACAACCATCCTTGAAAAAATATGAAGGTGAACAATAGTACCATGATTAATTCTGCCACTGCCTTGTACACCAAATGAAAAGAAATTCTACCAGCAAAGTAATGGGGCAAAGTGTAAAGAGGTGACTAACATGGGAAGAGTCTAGAAGCTTCAACATCTTTTTCTTTGGCAAGTTAAAATGATGTGCGTCACCCAAGGAAGTAAAACGTCCCATTGTTATCTGTCAGGCACACCCAGGACAGTACGCTACACACACACACACACACACACACACACACACACACTGAAGAGCAAGACTAAACAAACCGCTTTTCAGCTTCAAGTTTGTCCATCCTTTTCCAGAGACGATTAACTAGGGCTTCTTGCTCTTGCTCCAATGTATTTTCAAGGTCAATCTTCTCCCGTCTCAACTAAAGGAAGGAAAAATTTTTACCAAGAATGGCAAGCCATTGAAACTTTGTTAGATTTTCTCAATTGAGCCATTAGGATCCTCTTATTTGGAGAAAAACTGCAGTGACACAACCAATTTTATGGCACAAATTAAGTGCATCTAGTACTTAAACTTTAATTGAGAAAACCAGGGCTGGTTCCCTCTCTGAAGTGAATGCTCTGCTGTTATCTGGTATATTTCTGGCATTTCTTGTTTCAGCACATGACAAGTGTTCCTAAGGGTTAGGGAGTTCTGTTTACTAGTTGTACTATGACCTTTCTGGGTTTGTTCCTTGGTGCTACATATAATTCAGTGTTAATCAGAAAAGCTACATTGACATTTATATAAATAACTCTTAAAAGCCTGGAAAAACTGGCTGTTTATAAATAAATACATACGAAGATAAAAAAACATGCACAAAAATGATAAACACTAAATTCACTAGACTGGTTACTCTGAGGATGTAGAGAGGAAGGGTAGTTTTGGAGGAGGGTATGTACTTGTGGAAGGAATCACAAACTATTTTATTTCATAAGATGAAGCAAACATGGGAAAAATCCATTTAATCAATCAATATTGAGCAATATGGAATAAATACTAACAATAATGACAGGTACTGGATAATAGGGTTGTAGTAGTGGTCCAAGGAGTCAGAAATTTTTGCCCTCAAGAGAATTTCATTTTACAGGGGATCAAGATAGTAAATGAAATAAGGATACATGCATGCATGAAGGAAAGAGACATGAAGAACAAAGGATCTGGTTCAATAGCTATAGAAATGACTGACCATTTGATCAAGTTACTTCCTATAACTTCAGGTATGTTTGCAAAGCAGCAGCCAATACTTTAGAAAGGACTCTTTTAATTGAACTTCTCCCTCTCTGAAATGCAGTAGAATAAGGTGCTTCTGATAAAAGACCTTGAGCCAAATGTCTGGGTTCAAATACCAGTTCCATCAATTACCAGTGAGAAGACTTTGGGAAAATTACTACACACAATTTCATCATTTATAAAACAAAGGACAAAAACAATTTTGGGCTCATCGAGTTCTTGTTGGCTATGATAATCACCATCTCTGGTCATCCATCCCAGCACTCTGCAACCTAAGCTCCCCGAGGCCTCTGTTCTTGTCTGTTCTGTTCATTGGTGTATCTCTGGTGTCTAGGACATATGGCAGTTTACAGGTCATCAGTAAATACTGGAGGCTTCTTGAACAAGTGAATGAGCCAAGATCACTTAGTAAGCTGAAAACAGAGCTTTGAAATATTGTTTGTGTGGTAGGATGCAACTCTGAAAAGTAGTTCCAGGGGAAGAAATGGGGAGGAGACAGAGTCAGCATAAGTCAAAGGCGTGTTGTGCCATGAAGCGGGGAGCCAGCCAACATGCTAATGTCCCCCAGAACGTTAAACAGGTCCCACCTCTGGCAAAGAGAAACTCCGGGACACCACACAGAACTCCCACTGAACTCTGACTCTCTGTGTTCATCATTTTTTGGCCCAGATTTGAAGTCCAATCCATAGTCATTTCTTTAAAGAAACCCAATTCTAAGGCATTTTCCCTTTGAAGACCCCATTTCAGTGTTAAACTAAAAGCTAAAATTATTGCAGGAAGTAGCTGGTAAACAAGAAAATTCAAGAAGGCTTTATTTTGTAGTCTAATATCTACTAGAGAAACAGGAGCCCAAGTACTTTTCAAGTAACCACGTATAATGCTAATCAGTAACTCTGAAAAGCAAACTTAAGAAAAAGTTGTCTTCACCCATGTGTAACTTACTAGGCATGTGGCTTTGAGTAGCTCACTTACCTGCTGTGAGCCTCAACACCCTCACCTGTGAAATGAGAAGGTTGGTCTAGACAACCTGAGTTCCCGCTGGCTTGCCCATCCTGCCATTCCCTGTTCAATCTCAAGATGTCAGCTGTTTTCATTGTGAGCTATCTGAGTCACAGATTTTACCAGTAGAAGCAGCAAGAGAGAATGTCTAGATCCAGTCCTTTTCTTAGAGGTAAGGAAAACACTAGCCTGGGAGGTGATGTGAAGGAGGCAAAGGGACCCCGAGGTAGGAATGGATAGTGGTCAACACGGCAGCCAGCACTGCTGGGTCACATCCAAAGAGCAAGTGCAAAGAAACTCAAGGGAAAGTATGCTGAGGGGTAAACTGTACTGTGGCTTGAAAGCCTAGCTCTGTTGTCAACAATACCTGGGACTAGCAGATTTGATGAGCAGCTGATGGTGAGGAAATAAAGGGAAATAAGGGTAGCTCGGGTAGTCCAAGAAAGAGTATTTGGAAACAGGTGAGAAAAGGAAAACACGAGTTGAAAATGCACATGAACTTCAGCTACTTCTTGGCACTGGTTGGCAAAGTTACCAGCTACCAATCTACTGCCCACCTCGGCAAACCAGGGCTCTTTAGGTGTGAAATGCAGGTTTGCTGATCCCAATTTGCTCTACTAATTAATTTCCATGAAGCAGACAACTGGGGGCAGCCCCAGCTCAGCAGTTTGGCTTCTGAAGCAGTTCATTACACGGGCTGGCAGTGCGGTTGGAGTCTGTATTATCTTTAGCCTTAAAAAGACCAGGGGCTCTTGTTTTCTCAGTTTTTAAGAATCTCAACTTGTCAGCATTGCTGGGGAGTTCTCGTTGGCATTAAAGGCAGAGGCATTACAGGAAATCACACTGAGCCACTTGATTAATTTCTCCCTTAAGTTCTTTATCACAGTCACTCCACCACCACTTCCTGCCCACCTAATTCCACATCGTATATAATAAGGGCCCAAGTGTACACCTCAACTCTGCCAACTCAGATCGCAGATTTTCAGGGCTTACACTGTCCTGGTCACTGTATGATCTTAGAGTTTATGTTAGGTTTCCAGGGTAAGAAGTTGGAAATTATTCCCTGAGATGGAAACATCAGTCCAGTTGTGCAGAGCCTTTAATATTCTGGCCTATCTGTAATGATCTCCCCTATCTCCTTCCCAGTTTTTCTTTTTAATATGGTGTTCACACAACGAGCACCCACACATCCATAATCAAACATCTAATTCTCAGGCTAACCCTGTCCCCTGCTGACTGGGGTTACTCTGCAAGTACCCAACACCAATGGATGTAGCCAATCTGCAGAATATTCATGCAAAAGGCTGCTTTGTAATTAAGTCAGGTCAGCGGGCTGCCAGATTCTTTATTCAGTAGCTCTCCTTCTCACTTCAGGTTAGTTGATGTCAGACCAAGAGTTCTTATGTTCCCCAAATAAATTCAAAACTTTTTCTTCAATAGATAAACTTAGGGTATAAAAAATACTTGTGGCTCATCTGAATTCACAGCCTGTTCTACCTGTATGCTCAGCAGGCAGGTCCTGATCACCACTGAACAAGAAGAAACGGTAGCGGCTCCCAACACCACCATATTTCTTTCTCACTGCTACATTTTCCCATGTAAAGAGGACTCCGATGCTGGGGTGGGGATGGGGAAAGGGAATGCTCAGCAAAAGAGCCCAATAAGAACTCTAGCCTCCATCCTGTGCTTGGCTAGAGGATGTCAAAGATTTTCGTGTAACTTTTCAATCTACTTTGAGAGGGTTTAGCCTAACCACCCTGCTATCATCGTCGCTATGGGAAATATATTTTGAACTCCATGACAAACTGTTTACAAATTAAAGCAACAAGGAGAAATAAAATAAAACTTAAGCACTGCCTATTTTTCTTGGGTAACTGTGGAATTTTTCTCAGCCCTAGTAACTCTCCTCCTAGGCTGGAAGACATCTGACTCTTGCCTTCTGGAATTATTCTCTAAAAATCAAAAGAAAAGCCAGGTGCAGTAGTAACACCTGTAATCCCTGTACTTGGGAGACTGAGACAGCTTAAAAACTTTTACCTTTGTTCAATGATGTTGAGAAATGAACTTTTTCTGAAATAGACTCATTGTGTGTGTGGTACTGGGGCCTGAACCCAGGGGCATTCTACCCTCAAACACCTCCCCCCAGGCCTTTTTTAAATTTTGAAACAGGGTCTCCTAGGTTGCTGACGCTGGCCTCACCTGTGATCCTCCTGTCTCAGCCTCCCAAGTACTGGGATTACAGACATACATCACTCTTGACAAAGACACATTACTTAGATTGATATGGCACTGGACTTATTCCTCACTTTGACATCAACCCACTACTATCTAAGTTTGCATACTGTGTTCATAATTCTAGGGGATTCTTTTACCAAATAATTACCATTAATGGAAAGCAGGTTTCAAAGTATTGGGTATACTTTTTTTTTGGCTATAAGAGTTCAGTAGAGAAGTCCTTGGGAAAGAAATCACATCTGCAAGTGTTGCAAACACATTACTATATCAGTCTATTATCTAGAATAAGGTTAAAAAAAAGTACCATCAGGGAAACTTCTTCTGGTACACTTTATCCAAATGGGAAGTTAAAAAAAAATCACTTCTTGTCATTACTATACCCATCCAACTTCTTCGTGAGGAGATGTTGAACTTACTTAGCCATTCAGCTAAAGAGAATCCCTTTTCTAAGTCACCAACCATATTCTTGTCCTAGTCATAAGGAAATAGGCTTTGTGCATTTCAAAATTATAAGCAAATAGAAAATCTCAGCATAGTACCTCTGAATTGTATTGCCCTTATTGCAGCACATTGGTTCAATTTAAGAGGCAAGGTCTCTATCCCTAATGCCTAACCAAAAGATGCACACCACTGGATAGTGAGGAGGCAACTCTCCTTTACATACAGGAAATGCATTTCCAGCGTTTCCTTCCCATCATGCAATATCATCTGTGCAAATCGACCCACATGGTGTTATCTGATGCTTCAAAATCAAGTCTGACAAGATGCAATACAGTGAGTTTTTGTACTTAATTGAGATGAAAATGCATGGGGTGGGGGTTCCTCTTTATATCCTCATATGCTGCAAAGAGACTAATCTGTGTTCCCTGGCAGAGCTCAAAGTCTACTTTCACAGGTCTGGAGCTGGGACCTCTCAGGGGGCTTTATGACATCCCAGCAGCTCCAGGATTGCAAACAAATCAAATCATCTGAATGAATAGAGCCTGCAGAAGCTTCTTGGGGGCGTGGGGAGGTGCTGATCCTAGATTGCCTATTTCCAAGGTGCAAAATTCCACTTATTTTTCTGCTATGACATGAGGTTTCTTTCCCAACTCTCCTGAAAAAGCAGTAGATGGGACTCTTGTGTCCAAGCTTCTGAAGCACCTGAAAGACCCTCGAGGATTTCCTACAATCCAATTCTCATCCAGTCGATAGGGTTTACTATGATTATGATGACATTCTGCCTGCGCTCCAATGTAGCTTATCTAAAGGAGTAGACACGGGTTCTGATGTTTTATCAAAAGGAAAAAAAAGAAAGGGCAGCAAATAGCAAATTATACATATACTGTTGTTCAAAAAAGGAGGAAGATTCACTCCTCAGTATGGGTTGGGAGAGGAAAAGGAGATGAAGATAAAGTACAAAAACAAAAACAAAACAAAAAAAACCCGTTGTTCTGGGGGGACTGCCATCTAGGTAATGCTTTGAATTTGTGTATTTGTTTCCAAATTTTCCTGATAGAGCAATGGACTACTTGCTTTCACAATGCAAACATTTAATAAAAGGTTCTAAGACTTGCATAATTTGAGATTAGCATTTGAAATCCAACTTCAAAGTATGCGTGGTGGTCACTACATTTCATCTCCTTCATGCCAGGGAATCTCAGGGAACACAGCCATTTCTAATGCTTTCAAAATGGCACACAGAAATCAGCATTATTACAACAGATTCCTCCCACTGCCAGAATCTGCTAGGGCAGCTGTTAGCATCAATGGAATTCTAAATATGACCCTGCATTTAAGAAATACTTGCTCCCCAACAATAAAGACGATCAGCCAAGGAAGCAAATGTGCATGTGAGACACTAGCCATTCGATGCACTGTTGTGTATGTCACAAGGACACATAGGTTATATACGTTGCTCACTAATTAGTTGCTGTAGCTACTAAAATAAGCAGCATCAGACTTGCATGGGGACTAGCAGTGACAGCAGTGTTGTTTATGTTTTGAATCAATTACTTTCTAGACAAGTAAGATGGAAAGGCCAGCTTGTATCCTTAACTCCGCTGTTAACCATTTCTAATGCCTTAAGAGTCACTGTCCTTATTAAGAGATGAAATCTAAACTTTTCTTTATGACAGAACTTAAAATATATTAAATATGTCCCTGCTTCATTTTAAAAAATGAACAAAAATTAAATCTTGTCCTGAGAATTTACATTCATCATTCTAAACCCTAGCCCCTGTGACCTGCTGCAGTTCAAGATGGTAAAGGGCACTAGCACAAGAGGGTGTCACTCTGCACTGTCCTGGAAGCTGGGGTCCTGCCACTCCCTCTAAGTTACCTGATGTTGTCCAGCGCCTGAAGGTAACACCATTGGGCAGTGTTAGCACTGAGGCCTGGACTGGCTCTGGCACAGCCATGTGACTGCTTTATGCAGACTCACTCACTGCAAAGACAAGCTGATGCCCTCAAAGTCATCACATAGCCACTGACGCACCCCTGCCCGCTGCAAGCTCTGTGATAAAGAGGAGGGATTCAACTCCACATCTTCACAAGCTCTTTTCTCTGCATCTGTATATGGTACCTGCAACCATTTTTTACTGCCTATCTCCTCTCTCACTTCTGTCTCCTTGAACATCTCTGCTTCCCTGCAGCAAGGCTGGACTGGGACCTCTCCAGCCAGCTTGTGTGTGTGTGTTTTTTTCCTGCATCAATTTCAGTGCAGTTTCCAATTTTCTCTGCTGGTTAGGGGGCTGCTTCCTCCACTGCACTCGCCACAGACCCACTAGTATGCCCATCCCTGGACCAGGTTCCTTGAGGCCAGGGACCTTGCACCATGTTCCCCAGGAGACTCTACAACACACAACAGGCATGTAATAGAAGTGTGTTGAATTAATGTATGGTGTGTGCCACACAATTGCATCAACTGTGACACGGGCATAAAAGAAAGCAAGAGGGGCCTGCCACAAGTAACCTATGAGCATAAACAGATTCATAAACTGAAGAGATGGATAACCAGGTTGAGGAATGTGGTGAGATGTTTGAGGCTCATATAATATGCAGGCTCATCTTCCTGGAAAATGGGTAGGACAAAGTAGCATAGGAAATAGATGACGACTTTCATTATTAATGGCAGCAGCTACAAGTTTTGAAGAACTTACTAGATGTGCGTCACCATGAATATGATGGTCAGGTCAACAGCATCCCTGCCCTCCTCTACCTTTCAAGGTAGAAACAACTGAATGGCATTACAAGAGGAATGAACAATATGGGAACACTCCACAGCACAGACACCTAGCTGCCTGGACGAGGGACACTGGTAAGGCTGAAACAGGGATGGGGGAAGCGCTCTAGGCAAAGCAAAAAGGTCTATGAGGATCTGGAGGCAGGAAAGCATTTGGCACACCAGTCTTCAAACTGCAGGTCACAACCCATTACTGAACTGTGAAACTGGTTTAGTCTTTTGTGATCTACATTGTTCTAAAAATGAAACAGGACTATAGAGAAAAGCAGTGCAAAGCACTTAAGTATTGTCTTATGAAACTCCTTGCAGTCATACATACGCTTACATAAGCACCAGTGTAAGAGGTAACCATGCAAATTTATTTCTTGCTGCAGGTTTCTTGCAGCTGAACAATCCTGTGTCAGAGGAATGAAAGAAATTCAGTATCCATGTAGTGTGAGAGAGGCAGGATGGAAGATTAATCCTCAGTGAAACCTAGGAATTAGATATTATGCCTGCTTCACAAGAAGGTAAATTTTACACCTGGAATCACAAAGCTTCTTATAGGTGGAAGGGGGGTTTGAACCCAGGGAAGTTTCCCCTAATCTACATAGGCTAAGATGTGGTCATTATAAATGGATGCTAATGAAGTAAAATTACCATACCAATCCATATCCAATCTTTATGTGCAGGCTGTAATGCTTTGAGAGAGGGGAGACAACTTAAGACTGGAGAATATACCTCTAAATTCCAAGAAGACCAGAGAGAGCTACACTGGGCCAATCAGAGAAAGGAAAACAGGAATTTGGTACATGGTAGGGAATCCTGTTCATCATATAAAGATTAACTGAATTACATGACTTCATTTATTTGACTATTTTTCTACATATAACTGAATAATGGTTAAGTGTCTAGTTCACATGTTATGTGGCCACTGTTTTGTTCTTTCCTGTATTAGGTTGATTTTCTGTTGCTATAACAAAATACCTGAAGGAAAGAGTTTTATTTAAGCTCAGTTCTTTGGGGGCTGGATGTCCAAGATTGGGTTTGGCTCTGGCTGAATCCTAACATGGTAGATGGCATCATGGTGAGAGCATGCTGGAGGGACAATGTGCATGGCGAGGCAGGAGGCCACAGAGATTAAAGGGCCAGGCTTGCTCTTTTATAACAACTGTATCTCTTGAGAACTCACTCCATGAAACCAGCATTAAGCCCTCTAAGGACAGTGCTCCTCAGTGATCTAATTATTTCACCCTAGGTCTCACCTCTTCTTCTTCTTTTTTTTTTTTTATGATACTGGGATTTGAACCCATGGGCATTCTATCTCTAAGCTACACTCCCAGCCCTATTTTATTTTTTTAAATATATTTATTTTTTTGCAGTACTGGGGATTGAACCCAGGGGCATTCTACCTCAGAGCTACACCCCTAGCCCTATTTTTTATTCTTTATTTTGAAACAGGGCTTCAAAGTTGGGGAGGGCCTCATTAAGTAGCTGAGGCTGGCCACGAACCTGCGATCCTCCTGTCTCAGCCTCCCAAGTACTGGGATTACAAGCGTGCTCCACCACGCCCGGCTTTTTTTTTTTTTTTTTTTTTTTTGAAACAGGGTCTTGCTAAATTGCTGAGGTTACCTTTAACCTGTGGATCCTCCTGTTTCAGGCTCCCAAGTACAGGGATTATAGGTGTGCACCCCTGTGCCCAGCTAGGTCTCACTTCTTAATGGTTCCAACACCTCCCAGCATTGCTATAGTACGGACTACACCTTCAGCACACGAACCTTTGGTGAACAAACCACGTCTAAACCATAGCATTTCCCGTAAGGTAGCTTTCTAAGCCGAGTGCTCAGAAGGCCCTCATAATCTGCTGAGCTGAACGTCACTTACTAAATAAGCTAATGTGGGTGTCTTTTAATGTTAGACAAGTCAGGAAAATCTCCCCTCACTGGCAGAAAAACATTATTTGGATTAAGATTTTGTGACATGGAAAGAAAATTCCAAGTTCTAAATGTTTTTACCATCACCCAGGAAAATGTGAATACCAAAAAGAGACTTAGAGTGATCACATGTTTGAGCAAAATTCTCCAGTGAGGGTTCACAGGCAATGGCCACCATTAGTGCTTGGCTAAAAAGCCCAGACAGCACTGGAGGCATGTAAACTAGACTAATCTAGTTTATCAGACAACACTGTGCTGCAAAGACCTCACAATTTTATATTATTCTCAACATGCTTTTTTACATCTACTTATAAATGTCTTTGGCATTAATCATTTAGAATGCCAAAAAAAATTCCACAAAAGGTAAAGAAAATAAACGATTAGTAACTAATGCAGGCTGTATGAACAGGAAAGAAGCAGAGTTCCCTGAAGGATAAAAGATAATGTTGCCTCTATTTCCACAAAAGCTAGGGCTCTCCTTGGCCCAGGAACAGAACACCTAGCTAAGAACGAGGGCACGTGTCGCCACCTGCCAGCTGTGTGACTTGACAAAGTCGTGATCCCTCTCTGGGTTTCCAGTTTTGAGGAAAGAGCCTGAGCGGGTTAGGACGCTTATGGGCCAAACTGGTCTATCACAGAGAAGCAAGCCCAACAAACCTCCTCCTCTGCAATAAGCTCCGGAGGGAAAGGAAATGGAAACAAGAGGCTCCTGTCCCAAATTCTGGGAGTCAAGCTGATGCCCCGGCCCCTGGATTTCCTCATGATTTCCCCACAGGGCTGGAGGACAAAGGTCGTCTTCCCCACAACATGGCCTTCCAACTCTAAACCTCTGTGAGTTCACATGGTGCAACACGCCAACAGAACCACTTTTAGCCATACATCTCAGTGATCAAGCTGCCAACATATGAAGAATGAAAGGATCCCAGGTTCTGGGTCTAAGAGAAGAATAAACACTAGCTGACTAATTAAAATGTCCATGTGGAAGGCCTTTCAGTGTGACAGACCTACAACAAGGGCCTGCAGGCATGTTAACTGGGGCCTACTGAGGAAGGAGCCCAGGACGGAGTCTTAAGGCTAGTTAAGATCTGCTTTACAGAGAACAGGGACATACCTACTTTAAAACCATCCCAACCCGAGCTACACCTTCAACACAAACACATGGCCAACACATATCTCAGACAGAGATCTTCCTTCTGTAGGTTCAACCCACTAAGTGCAAACTATGAATTATTTTAAAACTATTTTTGTACAATTTTATTTGTTTGTTTGTATATTTATTTATGGTACTGGGGATGGAACCCAGAGGCATTCTAGATCCACAGCCTATTTTATTTTTTATTTTGAAAAAGGGTTTCGTTAAATTGCAGAGGGACTCTCTACTTGCTAAGGCTGGTCTTAAACCTGTGATCCTCCTGTCTCAGCCTCCCAAGTACTTGGATTATAGCGTGCGCCACCATGCCCAGCTTTTTGTACATTTTTAAACAGTTACCAAGTGATCCAGCAATTTCACTTCTAGGTATAGTTCAAAGAAAAAAGGAAAACATATGTCCACATGAGAAAATTGTACACAATGTTCGCAACAGCATATTCATAATAATCAAAAGGTAGAAATAACCCAAATACTCATCAAATAACAAGTAGATAAATAAGATGTGGGAAATATTTGGCCAAAAAAAGCAAAGAAATATGGACACATGCCAAAACATTATGATCAGCGAAGGAAGTCAGCCAGGAAAAACCACGTTTTATGCTCCTATTTAGACAAAATGTCCGGGAAAGGCAAACATACAGACAGCAAGCAGAGCAGTGCTTGCTTAAAGGGAGTAGGGGTGACAGATGGAGGGGGACAGGCTCTTTTTGAGGTCATGGAAATGTCCTAAAATTAGTTACAGTGATGACTGTACAACTCTATGAATATACTAAACACCATTGTATTGTTCATTCTATTTTATTTATTTACTTTGTGGCACTAGGGATTGAACCCAGGGGCATTCTGCCTCCAAGCTACACTCCCAGCCCTATTTTTATTTTTATTTTTGAAACAGGGTCTCACTAGGTTGATGAGAGTCTCACTACTTGCTGAGGCTGTCCTTGAACCTGTGATCCTCCTGTCTCAGTCAGCCAAGTACTGGGATTACAGGCGTGCACCACCATGCCGGTTTGTACATTTTTTTTTTGGTACTGGGGATTGAACCCAGAGGCATTCTACCTTCAACCTACACTCCCAGCTCGATTTTATTTCTTATTTAGAAACAGTGTCTCACTAGGTTGCTGAGAGCCTTGTAAAGTTGCCAAGGCTGGCTTTGAACCTGCGATTCTCTTGTCTCAGCCTCCCAAGTACTGGGATTACAAGCCTGAGCCACCACGCTGGTTTGTATTGTACATTTTAAATGGGTGAATTATGTGTATCTCAATAGAACAAAAAGAAGCTGGGTATGGTGGCACACACTTGTAATCCCAGTACTTGGGAGGCTGAGACAGGAAGATCACAGGTTCAAAGCCAGCCTCAGCAACTTAGTGAGGCTCTCGGCAAGTTAGCGATACCCTGTTTCCAAATAAAAAATAAAATAGGTCTGGGGGTGTAGCCTGGAGGTAGATGGCCCATGGGTTCCATCCCTAGTACTACCAAAAAAAAAAAAAAAATAGAACAAAGAGAGAACTGATTAAATATTAATCAGAGGAAATAGTTCTACCTTCCCTCCCTCCCTTCCTTGTACTTGGGATTGAACCAAGGCCCTCACATGTTAGGTAAACTTTCTACCACTGAGCTACATCCCTAGCCCTATTTAAAATTTTATTTTGAGACAGATTCTCACTAAGCTGCCCAGGCTGGCCTTGAACTTGTGATCCTCTTGCCTCAGCCTCCTGAGCAGCTGGGATTACAGGCACGTGTCACCATGCCTGGCTACATCTGTTTCCTTTTGAGTCAGCACCCAGGCCCTGAGCACTCTCCTTTTTTCTTTTTCTTTTTCTGTTTGTGTGTGGCATTGGGGATTGAACCCAGGGGCATTCTACCTCTGAGCTACACCCCCAGCCCTATTTTATTTTCATTTTGAAACAGGGTTTCACTAGGTTGAAGAAAATCTCACTACTTGCTGAGGCTGTCCTCAAACCTGTGATCCTATCTCAGCCTCCCAAGTACTGGGATTACAAGCGTGCACCACCACACCCAGCTGAACACTCTCCTTTAAATTACTGCTCTCTAGTTTCATGCCCAAAGTCACACAAACTATCTGACAAAGCTGTGGAACATGTGTAAGGGGCATGAGACAGAGTAATCGCCTTCAGATAGCTTATGCTTAAAAAAGAGTTTGTCAGAAGAGCAAAGGCATAAACCACATAAATCATAAAGCACAGCACATTCCTTTTCTCTTCTGACTGTAATATGTGGTATAGAGCATGTAACATTATGTAATATAATATGTTCTATAACATATAGCATATCATATGATGTAGATGATAATCCCTAGAGATGACCACAACAGCTGGTCAGATTACAAAATACATGGAAACTGAGAAGATATTTCTATTGGAGAAAAAGCCAAACATTCCTTCTAAACAATGATTTAAAATCTTTGTGATTACACAAAATAGAGGTCAAATCCCCAACTTAACATACCCAAAACAAAGGGAGGGTAGTGTGATGATGTGAAATTTCTCTACTTTAGTTAAAATACGGGTTTGAGACAAGTGTGGTGGCGCATACTGTAACCTCTGTAATTGGGAGGCTGAAAGAGGAGGTTCAAGGCCAGCCTCAGTAACTTTTGTTTAAAAAAAAAGGTGGGGGGAGGCTGGGAGTGTAGCTCAGCGGTAGAATGTCCCTGGGTTCAACCCCTAGTACCCCCCCAAAATGAGCTTGATAAACTGAACCTGAGGTTGATTTCTAGTATGAGGCTTTGCAGCGCAAATACTCCACTGTGATAACTTTCTTTATTGCAGAGGTCTGGAATAAAACTAAAAGTCCACTAAGCCATTAGCTTGTATAAAGAATATATGGCTTGGATTTTGTTTTAAAAGGGCTCAGGGTCTTGAGATGGTAAGCAGGTGCACCCCAGGGAATCACACTGCCCTCTTCCCTCTGGCACTAGCTCACTATCTCCACCTTGTGGTCATAGCTAAGGCGGGGGTGGGGGCGGCTCCTCAGGATGCTGACAACCATCACCAACTCCGTGAGAATTTCACTTGGCCACCAGTTTAGCTCTCGATTAACAAGTACCTAGTGTGTCAGGGACTCAAACAAGGCTCCTCCAAGCTTTAACTTGAACAGAACAGGAGCTATTGTCTACCCTGGGAATTGAACATCTGAACAAAATGTGAACACTGGAACAAAATGTTTTTAAATGGGGGAGGGGCAAGGGGAAGTTCTGTCAATTTAGAAAATGCATCTAAATTTGAAAGGTGAATGATAAGAATAGATTACTAAATTACTCTGGATGTATATAAAATAGCTAACACTTGAAAACCAGCCCTCTCCTTTTGAGGTGGTACTGGGAATTGAACCAGGGCAGCACACATGCTAGGCAAGTGCTCTACCACTGAGCTACATCCCTGGCCCTTTTTATTTATTTTTATAAATTTTGAGACAGGATCTCACTAAATTGCCCCAACTGGCCTAGAACCTGTGATCCTCTTGCCTCAGCCTCCTGAGTAGCAGGTATTACAGGCATGTGCCACTGGGCCTGGCCCTTTATTCTCCCTTTACATGGAAGGGATTAATTATTCACAGACATTCTTCACAGTCCTTGAAAACCCAATAACAATAACATTCCCCACTTTGCTATCTCTCATACAGGCAGATACAAGAAAAGCATGATAAACAAGTCAGTACTAGTTTAAAATAAACCTCAACTTCCCCTCGAGCCTCCCATTCCCATCATGGTTCCACTCTAAGGTAAAATGTTAAACTAGTCAATTCTAAGAGTGACTGAGGAACCAGTCAGCACCAGCTCAGATACAAAGCCATGATCCTGAACTTGAGGCACATCAGACAATGCTGCACAAGAGGCTTAGCCAAGCTGCCATGAGGGCGATCAGGACCTGACTGTACACAGAGTTGGCACATCTTACTCCATCTATTGAACCTTACCTGGTAACCCAGGGCCTTACAGTGTGGACAGCCTCTTATAACTTATCTTAGGGAAAATGTGATTTCAGGACATTTGACTGGGAAAAGACATTAGAGGGCATGAGGCCGGTGATATCAGGGACTTTAGTGTGATGCACCACCCTGATGAGTGACAATGGCTGTCCACAGCGCTGTGTGATAGATGGACAAGGACCAGTCTGGACTCCAGGGCCAGATCAACCCCAGCATCTGCTAAGGACAACAGACAGAACTGTGGGCTACTGCTTTCCACCTTTTGTACCTTCTAGTTTGCCATTCGGGATTTTAGTCTGCCCTGTTCTGTTTACAGATGGAGAACTTGGGCTCGGAGGAGTTAGCAACATTAACTCGAGGTCATACCAGTCAGCAGCTGACCCAGAAGGAGTTACAAGTCTCAGACTCTGTACTGGTATCAACGAGTTTAGCTGGGAGAGGACAGCATCCATAGACAGTTGCTAATAACAGGAAGAAAACAAAGTACATTATTTGTGCTGAAGCACCCTTGAAAGAAATGTTTTAGGTTGCAGTGGAACAACGTGGTTTTAGGAACTTTCATAGAAATGATCCTGTGGTTTAAAACACTCTTCCCCCTTTGCTTTGCAAAAGGAACCTGGCATTTCCTGCTGTAAATCAGAATATCACCACTTATCTCCTGAAACTTAACTGTGGTTAGAGAGAGAGAGCAGGGACCATGTACACTTGCCAGTGCATATTTCAGAAATGAAGCCTCTGCAGTGGGAGAATGAGCTGAAAAACACTTTTCACTCCTACTCCTCAGGGCATCCTGTGTGTGTGTGTGATTCTGAGGACTGAAGTCAGGGGCATTCTACCTCTGAGCTTCACCCCCAACCCGATTTAAACAGGGTCTCACTAGGTTGATGTCTCCTTACTTGCTAAGGCTGTCCTCAAACCTGCGATCCTCCTGTCTCAGCCTCCCAAGTATTGGGATTATAGGCGTGCGCCACCACGCCCGGCTCCTCAGGACATCTTAAAGCTGGAAAGAACTAGCTGGCTGTAAGAAAGCAGTGTTCAGGGAGAGTACCAGATGCGTACCTGCTCTAATGTAAGTTGCTTAGAAATGGTATCATTCTCCAGCTTTTTAATTTTCTTCATCAGCTTGTTGACCTGAAACTCCTGCTCCTGTTCCAGGTGCTGCTCCAGTTCCGCCTTCTCATGCTGCAGCTGGAAAAATCAAAAGAACAGAGACGTGGAAATCAAGCAACCCGAAAGTCACGCGAACCCTGGCTCCAACAGCTGACGGCACCACGTAGTACGCCTCGCCACCAACGCAACCTGACCTGTGTCTGCTCATACGTGCGAGCGTATACCTGCAGGTGATCTGCTCCTAACTGGTGCCTTATAACCACAAACCATAGGCAAATACAAAGAACAAACCATAACTCAACACAGACTTCCATTTTAAAAGACATGAGTGGGTCCCTCCATAGGGAGGAATTGGGAGCCCAGGGAAACTTACTTTCCAACATATTCCCCTTGGTACCCTTTAAGTTTTAAACCATGGGCATAAAAATTAAGAAATTTTAAAAATAGAAATTTCATGCTGTCAGTTTTTTAAAAATGAACTGCAATTTACTAAGATTTGCATCATGTCTGTAGAGAGAGAAGAGATGTCACAATCACAAAATATATTTGGTGAATTATTCAGAATTATTATACTGTTTCCCAATGTACAAGGTAAGCATGCTTTGGCAATAATCAGTACCATTAATTTTCTTTGCATAATGAAATTCTACATCACACCTCCTACATCTTTCCTGAAATCGACAGGGGGAAACTTCTTATTTATCCAATTAAAAGATAAGGCTACAGTGTCGTTACAATAGGAAATCTCTTTGTAAAAAATATTCCAACCTTTAAATCCAAAAGAAAAGAAAGCCAGTGGACACAAGACAACCTGGCATTCACATTAATATAATAACCATGAGTGTGTGTGTGTGTGTGTGTGTGTGTGTGTGCGCGCGCGTGTGTGTGTTACGGGGGATGGAACCCAGAGGTGTTCTACCACTGAGCCCCTTTTAGGGTCTCACAAAATTGCTGAGGCTGGCCTCGAACTTGCAATCCTCATGTCTCAGCCTCCCAAGTACTGGGAGGACCGCAGGTTCGAGGACAGCCTCAGCAAGTAGTGAGACTCTCATCAACCTAGAGAGAACCTGTTTCCAAATAAGAAATAAAATAGGGCTGGGGTATAGCTCGAAGGTAGAATGTCTCTGGGTTCAATCCCCAGTACCACTAAATAAATAAACAAACAAACAGAAACAAAACCATTTCTTTGGGATGAGACACTGGATACCAGGTTCTTCAAATGCATTAAGATAGGTCTGACCGCCTCCATTTTACATATGACAAAACAGGTCACTGGACCGAGAGACTACAGCTGGAAAGTGGCAGAGCCTGGGACTCTGCCACCCACCAGTGCCTGGTGCACCCTTGGCATTTAGAAAGTCCAATGATTAAACGCAGGGAAAAAATAAGCTATTTCATGTTCACCCAGGAGAAGCTGTGCCTCTCTGTAGACTCCACACGGGTGCTGGACAATGAGCGAGCTCAGCTGGGCCTGATCAACCTCACAATTGACATGATTTCCACTGCTCTGAAAGCAAATACTCAGTTTTCAAAAATAAAAGAAAAAGCTTTAAATCTGATATAGTCTTCTAACATTGGAAATATTGACTAAACAGATGCTGCTTTATCTCCAACTGGTTTTGATGTGCAACTCCAAAAAATAGTTGGTCAACCAGGCAGGAACCCAGAAAAAGAAAAAGCAGATAGGAGGAGGTGCTGGAGGTGCTTACAGTGACATGGCTATTTTTAGTTAGCTCTCTAAAACTCAGGTTCTGCAAGACTAAGCAGTAATTAAAAGAACTAAGGAGGATGGACATACAAGAAGAGTTCCCACCTAACAGACATAAACGGAACAAATAATGTTTACAAGGGGAAAAAGCAAACATACATCTTCATCAAACACTTTCATTCAATAAAAGTCTGCTGTGCATCTTCTGTTTGCAGGTACTAGGCCAGTGGTAGACAAAAATCTACAGTTAAGATATGATCCATGCCCTAAAATATTTTGTTTATAAACACTAAGCTTAAATGATATCTACTAGTTTTAAAGAAATGTTGAACTTGAGTCTTAAAACCTTTAAACCAGTTGCATAAAGGTGTTTTTAAATATAGTATCTGTGCCTCCCCCCAGTATGTTTTCAATGGTTCCATTTTGAGAGAACCCCCTCTTTTTAATTTTGTTGTGATACTGGAGATTGAACCCAGGGGCATTCTACCTCCAAGCTACACCCCCAGCCCTATTTTATTCTTTATTTTGAAACAAGGTCTCACCAAGTTACAGAGGGCCTCACAAGTTGCTAAGGCTCCCTGTGAACCTGCGATCCTCCTGTCTCAGCTTCCCATGTACTGGGATTATAAGCGTGTGCCACCACACCAGTTTTTTTACTTTTTTTTTTTTTTAAAGAGTAGTATGCTTGTGTCTCAGGTAAACTAAAACAATAAAGGATGCAATCTAACACTGAAAAATCTCTTGCCCACCCAAAGCAGTGTTTGTCATAGAATGTTAATTTGAGAACAGTGGCTTGCAGGAAAATAGTCATATTTGGACAGATGGTGGAATCCTATCAGTATCTGATTGGGTATTTCCTTTAAAAGTGCAGAATGAACTAGTATCAGAAGCCATAAAAGCTCTCCATTTTAGGAGGCTTTTTCCTCTCAAGAGCTATGCCCTAAGGAAAACTGATGGTAAAGCTAGCTGTCCTTACCAGGACTCAAGCAAGGTTCCCAGGTTACAGGAACCCAACTTGGAAAACATAAGCCATCCTGAGACCTAACTCTGCTAATGATTCCGTTTTCATCAATCCCGAGAGAGAGAGAGAGCTGGAACAGACAGCTCTGCCCCGCTACCTCTCAGGTGATACACAACTTGCAAGCAGGGTACAGTTTCTGAACAGAGAAAAGCAGGAAGAGAAAATATGGTTCTTCCTTGGGACAGTGAAACCACTAAAAAGAGATATAAAGGGAAATGCAGAAATACCTCAAGCTCCCAACATTACGAGATGAGGCAGACACAGGGGCAGGGACTGTGAAGGATTAATAATCAAAAAGTTTGCCTAGTATAGCTTGCTGAGAAAAATTTACAAATTGTCTGTTTTCAATGGACACACATTGAGCATCCTTAATCTGAAACTCCAAAATGCTCCAAAATCTGCAAGTATCTGAGTGCTGACATCTGCCACAAGTAGAAAGTTTCACACCTGACCTCATGGGATGGGTTGAAAACACAGTTGTACTAAAAATATGGTGTAAATTACCTTCAGGTTGTGTGGAAGGTGTATATGAAACTTAAATGAGTTTCAAGTTTAGACTTGGATCCCATCCCCAAGATACGCCATCAGGTATATGCTAATATTCCAAAGTTCAAAACAATCTGAGATTTAAAACACTTTCAGTCCCAAGTATTTCAGAAAGGGGATACTCAACCTGGCCCATGTAAATTCAAGGAATGTGCCTCCAAAAAGCTCCAACCAAAACCTTGAATCCATCTGCCTATTTTGAAGCTATAACTCATGATATCACAAACATAACCTTCCAGGGAAGCCTGGTGCAGGGTAACCCAAGACCAGCTATCAGAAATAATCTCCAGTTTCATCTCTGCTGTCCGTCTTCAATATAAGCAAAACATTTAAGGCATGATTTTAAATTCCTAATCTGAGGTCTTATATAGGTGATTTTAAATCTTCCAATAAGGTCAGAGATCCTGAAGCTGAATAGAAATAAATCAAACTAAGAAACAAGCAAATCCTACTGATATATTTGAAATAAACTCATGTGTTTGTCTTATATATCTCTAAAGCTAAATGCTGTTTTCTTCACAATTTACAAAGGCTTTCTGGAACCACTTCAATGAACCAGGCCTCATACAAGAGATGCAAGAACTATGCACCAAATGACCTTTTATTTGCAACAGAATTTTCTTAAGCAGGTAGAAGTGTTGAAATTACTCACCTGGGAGAACCACTTCTAACAGCCCCCACAGGTGTATATGCAGGAAGTTTGCCAAGTCCCAGGCTGAGCAAAGTATAAGTTTATGAGTCTGGGCTTGTCATCAATCAAACCCTTACCACACCAGGCAAGCCTTCTGGCCACCGTCCCCAGGACCCAGCTTTCTCAAAGCAACTTGGGAATAAATGTGAGATGCCCGCATCTCTGCTTTAACTAGTTGACACTAATACTTCTCTCTGTGTACTACATACTGCCCTGCTACCAACATCCTTGGTTTATTGACAACTACCGAAGACTACAGCTACCTGCAAGGGACCAAGTGAGAACTACCAGAGAGCCGTGCATGGTGGTACATGCCTGCAATCCCAGTACCTGGAGGATGAGACAGAAGGATCACAGTTTTAAGCCTAGCTTTAGCAACTTAGCAAGATCCTCTTTCAAAATAAAAAAATAAAAAGAGTGGGGGTGTAGGTTGGAGGTAGAATGCCCCTGGGTTCAATCCCTAGTACCAAAAAGAAAAAAAAAGCTACCATAGGACAATAACTGCATTAAAGTCACTGAATTGTCAAAAAAAAAAACAATGATCAGGTTATTAACATAAGCTTTAAAAATTTTTTCAAAAATATCTCTCAGAACATCAAGCATCTCTAAGAACAAACTCTTCAACTGTTCTATGAAGCAGCCTGAGCAGAAACTCACAAGACTCCCACCTCAAACTCAGTGAATCACCACCAAGTGTCTCTGGGGCCCACTCTGATTCCCACCTCCTTCCTGCTGTTACTGGTACTGCTATTCTTGCTCAACACCTCACATCTCTTCAGTAATCAAATCACATTAAATCAGCCTCCATAACGGCTGTCAAATACACCCTTGTCTTTCAGGGCTCATGACCCTGTCTAGTTCAGCCTTTTATTCCTATTCACCCAGCTACACCAAAACCTCCTAATGGAACTCCCCAGATCCACTGTAGACCATGCCAGCAGACAGGCCTAGCACTTCAGTGCCCTGCTCAAAGACTTCAGCGGCTCCCTGCTTCTTACAGGTTAAGTCCAAATTGGGCATAACATTCAAGTCTTCCCCCATCCAGTCCCCATGCACGCTCCCTTCTTTTCTCTGTGCTATTTTCACTCTGAGTCTAAGTGAAACCCAAAGTTTGCAAACATAAGTGTCTTCAGGGTCCAGGCACCCAGCCAACAAAGAATGGAGGGGGTCTAAGCAAGTGAGTGGTTGCAATCGCATTAAAGGCAGAGCTAATATCTTTTGCCAAAGATCTTTCTTAAATAAAATAAACCAAAACTCATTGTGCAGGCCACTTATAGAGAACACTCTGGTCCAAGGGTCTGTAAGCCAGCTAGTTGCACAGGTCCACTCTTACAGAAACTGCAACTCGTCCCCATCCTGCTCCCTGCCGTGCTGTGCCTCTGCCTACGGGCCTGACTCCCTCCCCAAGTGACTGCGTCTAGGGGATGGCTCCACAGCCTTGCACAGAGCCTTCCCACGTGCCCTCAGCGTGATGTGTGCTCCCCCTCCTTCAGCTGTGACAAGCACATTGTTGTTCATGTGCATTTTAATGTCTATTTCATGGCACATTTCACATCTTTTTCATCAGCTACTTCTAAAAGCAGCTAACACTTCTGGGAATTTATTACACCCTGACCACTTTATATACATCAATGAGCTTCAGCACTGTAACTCCACAGTAGAGTTACATTTTGCACAGAATGAAACCACATCTTAGGGTAGGTGAGCTGCCCACATTGGGCAGGTAACTGCTAAGTCCAGAGCTCAAACTGAGGTCTCTGGCTTCAAAGCCTTTTTCCTCATCCCTGGAGTGTATGGCACCTTGGGGCACCAGGGCACACTCTCAGTCACCCTTAAAGGCCTGCAAGCTTTATGAAGAGCAGTGACCAGGACTTACCTAATTCTACGCGACGAGTACCTAGAAAATGCCTTTATGTAGGCAAGTACTGATTGGACAAATGATAACATCCTTGCTTATGTGGACTGTTTGTCCTAAATTAAGCCTCAGGATGAACAAAAAACGACTAGGTAAATACAAAGGATACCGTTAAGAAGCTGTTGGAATCAATAATGAATGAACGAATATGATCATTATGATGTAGACTTAAATTACACAGGATTTAACTTCTGTTAAGGAGGCTGCAGAATCAGACTATCAAGAAGTACAATACACTACAGTCTCCTCAAGTGACCATCACTCAAATCAAGAAATATTAACACCAGTTCCCCCAAAGCCCCATGTGCTCTTCCTGACCACAGCCCCTCCACACCAAGAAAGGTAACCAGCATCCTGATTTTCATGGTAGTCATTTCCCTGCATCTTTTCTAAAAAAATTTTTTACTGCTTATTTCTAAACATTACTTTTGCTTCTTATTTTTTTAAATCTAACTTCTGCTAAATGAACCTGTGGTTTGTATGTTTATTGCCTTCTAGTATCTGATAAGTAGATCACAATTTATTCTTTCTACTCATGATAGGCATTAGGTCATTTCCAGGTTTTGGTTATCATCATCAATGGCACAAAGAACATCTGTATGTCTGGTGCAAATACACATACAGTATATACACACACTCAGGAGTGGAACTGCTGGGTCATAAAGAATTGAGTATTTCCAACTGAATTAGGTAATGCCAAACTGTTCTCAAAGGGGTTGCAATAATTTCCATTCTCTACCAGCAGAGCAGGAGAATTCGTTATCTTGCTGTCGTTCAATTCACCTGTCCCGATGACTAATGAGGTTGTGTACATTGTTTACTGACCATTTGGCCATCCACTATGGTAAGTCTGTACGAGTCTGGCCATTTTTCCTCTGGGTTGTTTTTCTTACTGATCTGTAGTTCTGTGCTGGTTATATATGTTGTGAATATCTCTTCCACTCTGTGGCTTGTGCTCACATTCTTCTTACATGATTTCCTAGGGTATCTTTGGTCCTGGGTGATAGCATTAATTCCCAGGGCAATAAATAAGTTCTAATGACAACACTCCCAAATTTATAACTCGAGTCCAGATTTCTCTGCTGACAGCCAGAACCTCTGTCCAACTGTCCATCTGTTTTCTCTACTTGAAGTCTAGACATCAACAACTGAAAGTCTGACCTCACCACTACAATCTACTCCACTTGCTATATCTTTCCCACCTTAAAGGATTCCCTCCTATCACTGAGGCCCAAATCTCTAAGTCTTCCTCAATTCACTCTTTTTTTTTCACACCCACTTTTAATCTATCCACAAATCCTATGGGCTATTTCTTCTAAATACACCCAGGATTCTATGGTCACCATCTACACTGCTGTCATCCTCAACAGTCCTCTCCATCTCTTGGCCTGGATCACAGAATAGCTCCCAGCGGGTCTCTCTGCTCCACAATCTCCTCATGGCATAGTAACCAAAACAATGATGTTAAGAGCTATGTAAGATTTCACTGCTCACTACTTTGTGGTAGCTTCCATGGCAGAGTGAAAGCCAAAGTCCTGACCACAGCTCCCAAGGTTCCTAGCTATCAACCTGCAAGACCCATTACCCTCCCAATTCTAGCTTATCTTCTCTCCCCATGACCCACTCCAACCACACTGGCTTCTCCACTGCTCTTCCTGCACAGGGGGTACAAAGCCACCTGAAGGCCTCGGCACTTTCTTGTTCCCTCTGGCTCTGATACTTGTCCCTCAGAAAGCCACATGGCCGACTGGCTTCCTTTTCTCCAAGACTTAGCTTATATTACTTCCATGACTAAAACTTATTTAAAATGTTAACCCCACATCCTTTGCCATGTTCCGTATTCCTCTGTGGCAGTTAATACCTTCTCTTGGTGTTCAATGCTATATTTTTTATTTTCACACTTAACTACTGTTGCTACTCTCAATTCTAATTATTTACCTGTACATTCTTGAGATTTTTCCAAGTATACAATCATAAGTGGTAATCAGTTCCTCCTTTCAATCCTTTTATCTTTTACCTTTTTCTTGCCATTCTACATTGGTTAGGAATCTACAACAATGAATATAGGTGGATGTAGCAGGCATTCTGTTTTGTTCCTGATTTTAAAGGAAAAGTTGTTAAGCACAATGTTTGGGAAGGCTGTTTATAGACACTTTATCATGATTAAGTTTCCTTTTATTCTTGGTTCACTAAGATTTTATCATGAATTGCTATTTTTATCTAATTCTTTTTCTCCATCTATTGATGTGACTATTTTTTCTTTTTCTCCTGTGAATGTGGCTCATCATACTTCCTGATTTTTCACTTTCAAACTAACCTTGGAGTCACTGTATAAACCCAACGTGTTCATAGTGCATTATTTTTCAAATATATTTCTGGCTTCATTTTATGTAGGAGTTTTGCTCATGATTGACATTGCACTATAATTTGCCTTTCTAAAATGATACTTGTTAAATCTGAGCATTAAAGTTATATGCTAACCTTAAAATACATTGGGGAACCTATTTTTTTTTTCCTTTAGAGTTCATGGAAGAGTGGAATTATTTTATCCTAATCAAATATAATAGAACTCTCAGTGAAGCCATTTGAATCTAGAATTCATTTTCTAGGAAGATTTGAGATTCAATTCCTTCTACTTTCTTCTTTCTCAGTCAGTTGTAGACATTTGTTTTTTCTAAGAATTTGTCCATATCGCCCAAGTTTTAAATGTGTTGTGATATAGTTATTAAGTTTTTTGTTTACCTTTTAAATGTCTGCAAGAAAAGTGGTATTTTTCTGGTTTCCTGACAAAGATTACAAGCTTGGCTTTTATTTCTTTGAGCACAATGAGCATGGTTGTTTTGTAGTCTAGGCCTGATAATTCCTGTATCTGAAGTAGCTGTGAAGTCCATTTGTGTTCTGTTATTTCTGCTCATTGACATTCAGGAACCTCACATCTCCATGTGCCTGGCTCTTTGTGGGCTGGACACTGTATTTGAAAATTTATTTGAAGAACAAATTTGTGGCCTAGGATGGCAGTATCCTGCTCTAGGCACTCTGAGTCTGGGTTTATCTAAAACCAGAATCAAAGCTTTATGTCTCTGATTCATTCAGCTAAAGCAGAACTGGTATCCCTTACCCTGAGGACATAGCTCTTCATGGCTCCAGCTTCAAGCAGGAGGGTGATGGGTCATTGTCCCCAAACTTTGACTTCTGTAGACCCAGCTCCAACGACTATCAAAAGCACATCCCAGCTGTTTGAGTGAATGGCAAATGCCTACTGAATAAAAGCAGCCCTGGTGCTAGAGTCTCCTCCTGATTCACCTCCTCCTCCAGACCCCAGCCCAGTAGTTCTTTCACAACTGCTAGTTCTCTGATGGTTTTAATAAAAGTTTAAAAGCATTCTGTTTAGCTTTTATTTATCTTCATTGAGGTTGGTCTGAATTAAAAGCCATATATAACTTCTGTGAGAGGAAAAATAGGTCCTTCCAGATAATTATTTTTTATTGGTCCCTTGTCAGTGTTCTCGACACTGAGGACTGGAGTCAGAGCCTCGTTTCTGAGCAGGTGGCTTCAGGGAAACATCAGGCTTCCCACCTACTCGGGGTCCCTAAAGGGCTAAGTCAGAGTTTCCTGGCTTTCAGTTAGCATGATGCTTGCTAAAAAGCATTAACACCTTTGAGGCCGGACATGGTGGCACACGCTTGCAATCCCAGTACTTGGGAGGCTGAGATAGGAGGATCGTAGGTTCGCAGCCAGTCTCAGCTACTTAGGGAGGCCCTCCGCAACTTAGTGAGACCCTGTTTCAAAATAAAGAATAAAAAATAGGGCTGGGGGTTTAGCTCAGAGGTAGAATGCCCCTGGGTTCAATCCCCAGTACTGCAAAGAAAAAAAAGCATTAACAACTTTGAAAAAAATATCCAGTTAGGAAGAGAGTTAAAAAAAAAAAAATAATGCTCCACAAATAAAGAAGTCCCCTAATAGGCCCTGGAGTGAGCCTCCTGCACTGAAAACTCACTTTGTAAAAAGCTGCACTTTCTCAGCTGTTTCTGAGTAAGTTGAAATGCCCTCAGAATAAAAATCAACCAGTTCTTAGCCCAAATAATTCATTCCAAGTTGAGACATTATTGGAAATTAAAATAAAAGGTCTCATCTTTGTCTAGCTCATACCTAGTTTATGAATAAAGAGGAAAAAGGAAGATGAAGATAGCAGCAGGATATAAAATTATTTTTAGGTAATTACTAATTGGACTGATTGTCAATTCTTTTGAAAATGAAATGTAAAATATTGCAATATTTACAACTATGAAACTTTTAAAATATTTGAAAACTATTTCTAATGATGGCTAAAGTTCATCTACAGCAGGGTCAACTATTCTTCGACAGACAAAATTCCCCTTTCCAACCAGAAATTACAATGCTTAC
Organism: Glis glis; assembly: GCA_004027185.1. Classification (NCBI taxonomy): domain Eukaryota; kingdom Metazoa; phylum Chordata; class Mammalia; order Rodentia; family Gliridae; genus Glis; species Glis glis. The sequence continues at coordinate 57,053 of PVJS01004787.1, forward strand.
TGCTACTCCAGTAAATAAAGAAATCTTTCACCCTGGCTTCACCTAATTATTTTTATTTTCTACCTTTATTTTTCCTGCCACCTGCTTTTTGTCACATTTTATGTCAAAGAAGTCAGCATAGAAAGCTCCTGAGCACTTGCTCCTGCCCTTACATTTGTTTGGAGTCTAGGCTGACACATCTAGCAATCGTGTTAGCAAGGGTGTGCACATGTGCACACATACATACACAAGTGCACACTTGCAAAGAAACTCAGCAATTTCTTACAACTGAAGAACTACTTCAAGTTTATTGTATTTTCTAATCATAGTACAAATTACCATATAGTGAAAGTTTTCTAGCAGGCTACCATCAGGAAAATTCTGGTTTATTCTTTGGCCACTGGTAGTTGCAGCATTTAAAATGCTAAATCAACCTGGCAGCTCCTTGCAGATGTACTGTGAATGCAGTGTGTAAACCCCTCATCCATGCAAAGAAATGAAGATCATGCCAGGCGTGGTGGCGGATGCTTGTAATCCCAGTACTTGGGAGGCTGAGATAGGAGGATTGTACGTTCCTGGCCAGTCAGCTACTCAGTGAGGCCCTCCTCAACTTAGTGAGACCCTGTTTCAAAATAAAGAATAAAAATTAGGGCTGGGGGTGTAGCTTGGAGGTAGAATGTTCCTGGGTTCCATCCCCCATACAGGAAAAAAAAAAAAAGAAGAAAGAAATGAAGACCAGACAAAGTTGAGATTCAGACAACTAGGAATGAAAACATTAAGAAAAAAAATCTGCCACACCTGTTTTGAAAGCTATTATGTTCAGCAAATTTCACTGAGTATTAATAGCACTGAAAAAATTACAGGCCAAGAAGGTTACAGATCTGGCCATCTTAATGAAGAACATATTTCAAGGTCTCTTCTCCCCTCCCACAGGGAGACCCAAGTTTTCATCTGAAATAGCAATCTTAGCCTTGGTGTCCTTGAAATTAATGAAAGTTTCATACATAATTTATTACCCTGACATGTGATTTTGCTGCCTGCAAAAACAAAATAATTTTATTACCATCTTAGTTACTGGAGGGGCAGGTAACAGCCTCTGATTCTGGTGTACATATTTGAAAAGAAGGGAACTGGGAGTCTGTACTCCCTCCCGATGCCTACAGACACATCACACTCAGAGACACAACCCCTTTGGGGTTAGGAGAGCATGAGCTCCAGAGAGAACATGAATCTGTTTGATGGTATTGGAAGGAGAAGTAACTTCTCCAGGGAAGAAGGGAGAAGGCAAATGCAGTGGCAAGCCTTCTGTCCAGGTGAACAGGCAGAATTGGGGATCTACTGAAATTCTTCCTCCTTTTACTCCTCTGTAAAAGACATGGAAGGATAAAGCCATTGCATGACATCCTTCTAAACTGTTCAGCTATCCATCTTTTAGTAGTGATAGCTCCAGTAGTAATTCTGTATACAACTTCCTTCCTTTTTACTACATACTATCTTTCCATAGATGCTAGGAAAACTTCAACTATTATAATTCTAGGAAGCATTCTAACTTAAAGCCAATAATAAAAACAAGCCATGACACTTTACAGAAGATACAGAAAACTTTTCTTCCTAAGGACTTCCAATCAATTAATAACAATGTCTCCCCCCCATTAGGATATGGATATAATAATTTCTATTACAGGTATAGTAAAATACTATAAACTTATTTTTAGGTTTGAGAAAAAAAATTTTTATCAATACTGGGAATTGAACAAACAGATACTTTACCACTGATCTAAATCCCCAGCCCTTGACATTTTTTATTTTAAGACAGGGTCTCCATAGGTTACTGAGGCTGGCCTCAAACTTGCAATCCTCCTGCCTCAGCTGCCCAAGAAGCTGGGATTATAGACCTGTGCCACCATGCCCAGCTCTAAAGTCTGAAACTGTAAAGGTGCATTAGATTGTAAAGATTGAGATATATGTAATACCCAGTACTCTTCTTGTCCCAGTCTTGTTCTAGGTCTGTGTTTTTTTAAAAGATATTCATTAGCTTTTAGCAGTCATATTTGCTGAGAAAAGTGTAAGCAACAATCCAGAGCCTGGTACTAAGCTCTCCAGAGAACAAGAAGTGAACTTGATACATCAGACTTGCAGAAAAGCAGGCAGGAAAATTTACAACTGCTAAAGGCAGTTATCAATCAATCTCAGCAATGACAGGTCTTCCAGGTAGCACTGATGATTGGTGGTTAAGTTAGAGAAATCAGGATTCTTTTTTTATGATAGAGGCAGTGGAGTGAATAACATAAAGATGAACCAGTGTTAAGCTAATCATTTGAGCGTTCTGTTTTTTTTTTTTCTTTTTTTTTTTTGCGGTACCGGGGGATTGAACCCAGGGGCGTTCTACCTCCGCGCTACACCCCCGGCCCTATTTTTTATACTTTATTTTGAAACCGGGTCTCACGAAGTTGCGGAGGGCCTCACTAAGTAGAGAGAGAGAGAGAGAGAGACAGAGACAGAGACAGAGAGAGAGAGCTGAGACTGGCCGCAAACCCGGATCCTCCGGTCTCCGCCTCCCAAAGTACTGGGATTACAAGTGTGCGCCACCACGCCCGGCTGAGCGTTCTGTTTATACTAGCTCTTAATGATGTGGGCTGTCCAGAATCCTCTGTCACCCACGAATAAGCCTGACTCTGCAGGGGCTGCGGTGCATTGTTATCAATGACAAGGAGATGGAATTATGAGAGCACGACCCTGAGCTTTCAAAGATAGAGGTGCAGAAGGAAGTTTCAAAAAGTAAGGACAACCAGGCAACACAATTTTAAAATTCCCCTTTTAAGCCAGGTGTAGTGGCAAACACCTGTGATCCCTACAACTCTGGAGGTTAAGGCAAGAGGACAGCAAGTTCCAGGTCAGTCTGGGCAACTTAGCAAGACCCTGTTTCAAAATAAAAAGGGCTAGAGATGTATCTCAGTGGTAGAGCACCCCTGGGTTCAATGTCCAGTACCAAAAAATAAATAAATAAACTCCCTTTTTAAAGAAACAGATATTTTCTAGTTATACATGTAATATATGTTGCTTTTACAAAATCAGAAGGGAAAGGTCACAAAAAAATAACATAACCAGTAAACTTAATACCCAAGTATAATTACTAACATCTTAGAGAATAGCCTTTTGGACTTTTTTCTAACATGCATGTTATATATCAAATTTTGGTAAAGAGTTTTGCATAAAATATTTCTTATGAACTTTAATTACAAATAATGATTAAACTATGACTTCTCTTCAAGGCATTCCAGAGCAGAATTTAGCTCTGAAGCAGGTTCGTGCTGCTAAGACTACTAGAGGGTTCTTTTTAGGACAAATTTTCACCAATCAAGTTGTCAATCCCATAATCTGGGCTCAGAAATATGCAGATTTTTCGACAAGAGCTTTCACAAAATGGAGACATAATGGCTAGACACAAAAATCAAGGGAGAAAAGCCACGTGCTCTCTCTTGTGCAGGTAGCTTGTACTGGTGAGGATCAGCATGTCTGGGGGTGTTAAGCTCTCACCCAAACTTGACCTTCTGCATAGCAGGGATTTCCTCTCACCTACACTTAAGTAACCTTGATTCTGTTTTTTAAAGGTATACAAGTCGGGCTGCGGCAGATAAGAAGAGCCACATCTCTATAGCAATACTCCCATTTTTGTTCTTGGGATCAAAGAATCCCTTTGAAATGCACATAAAAGCAATGTTCAATTACTATCAGAGAAAACAGCCAAAGCATGCTGACAAACCAAAATTGTTCTATAAATAGCCTCTCAGTGGCCTCTGGGTGAATAATGCTAAATACTTTCATGGTGAACAGGTCAATTCATCCATTTGTCTATGGTGACATTTGGCAGTATGGTTTCTCTTAGCAGGCTATTCATTTAAAAAGATGTCCTATCCAGAAGCAAACATCCCAGAAAATCATATTAAAGTAATTACACAGTTGGAAAAATCTATTGGTATCAATTACTCTAAAAATCTTCCAGATGGAAAGCAGTACTTCCATGCCGGGTGGCAGAAAATGTAGGTATTCAACAAAGGACTGGTTGAAACCATTAGGGAAATACGTGCTGGGAGCCTGGGGGATGAGTATCAAAAGCTGGGCAACCCTTCCCTCCTGCAGGTATAAGATCCCTCCAACTGGCTAATAATAGAGGGCAGGTTCTTAGGTTATTACAAAATGTTGTGGTACTTGATGTCTACAGTGACAGATTATCGATCATGCCACAGAACAGACTTAACTCAGAAGCTCGCTGCAGACCTCAACTTTAAGCTACCTTCTATATATCTCCTTTAGAAAGCCTAAGAACTGGGAGAAGAGAACGGGGCTTTATTGTTTGGTGGGTGCAGAGTTTTGGTTTGAAAATCTTCTGGAGGTGGGCAGTGGTGACAGTTGCACGACAATGTGAATGTATTTAATTTAATGTAATTAATTTAATGCCACTGAATCATACCCTCAAAAATGATTAAAATGGTAAATTTATGTTGTATATATTTTACTACCATATTTAAACAGCAATAAGATGAAGCCTAAAAATCAAGGTGGGATTCATGAGAAATTGTCTCAGGAACATGTGAACCATTCATTGGTCCAGATTCTGTAAGCTGAATCACCAACAAGACGCAGACACATCTTGAGACCCCCCAGTATCTTCACAGTCACCTCAAACTACACTCTTTGTTTTGACTGAGGGCGAACACAAGACATAGCTACAGGAAGTCTTAGGGCTACACATTATATACTACTACTTTGGGCACAGTTTATTGTGCTGTTCAGTTTATGCACTATTCAGTCTCGTCAGAAAAGAATTATGGGGGGGTGGAATGGATCTAGGTTTCTAATACATTTTTTTCTCCTAATCAAGTCTTTTTTAGATATAAGGATTATGGAAAAAACATTACTACAATTCTTCAGGTTATAGCTTTGTTTATAGTATGCTCAGAGCTTAAATGTTAAGTTTAAACCTTCTTATGCCTAGTATGTTGTTATAACTAGCTTCTTGTCACACATGGCTCTTCTATTTTCATTATTTTTTACTGTCTTATTTAAAGGGACATCCTTGGAAGGTAGTTGGGTTGGGTTAGAATAGTGAATGAGAGGCCTTTTTTTTAATGTGTGTGTGCTGGGATTTGAACCCAGTGACAGACTACCTCTGAGCTACACTCCCAGACGTATTTTTTTTTATTTTGAAACAGAGTCTAATTTGCAGAGAGCCTCACTAAATTGCTGTGATCTCACTAAAATCTGTGATCCTCCTGTCTTAGCCTCCCAAGTGTCTGGATTACAAGCATGTGCCACCACACCTGGCAATGAGAGGTCACTATAAACTACATAACCACTCACACTGGAGATGAAGCTTTACAGAGAAAAGGAACAGAATCTAGCTAGGTTTTGACTGCTTTATAAAGTACTTTGATCAAAGACCACAAATAGTAGAAACAATGTTAAGTTTTGGGATAAAAAATGCTTCTCACAGTATTAATCAGGGCGCCTGATTACATACTAAACTTGGGAAAAGCAAACTATAATAGCATCCCTACAGTTCTAGATGCACCATGCAGAATAAGCTGTCTAATGTTGCCAAGGTGAGATATATCAAAAGTCAAATTAACCTTTTGCCTCCTTTTTTCTCTAAATAGCAATGCAAATGCATAAACAAAATGTTTCAATGCAAAAATTTTGCCACAATGATTAATGCCCAGGTACTTCTATTCTTCACATTTCAGCAGCTACCATATAAATCACATTTTGTATAAGACTGCAACAGTGTCTTTATTCAGTAATCAGAAATAAAGATGAGAAAACAAAGACGAATGTTTCCTGCACTGCTGTATAGTTTTATCGCTAAAGTTTCTACATACCAAAGCTTCCAGTATCCTTACAGGATCATCTATGTAAGGAGGTAAGAACTTAGGTATTTTCTTTAAAATCTCAACCTTAGGTTGTCTTATTACAACCTTACTAAAATATATACTTCAACCTGATTAATGAATGTACTTGCTAGTGATGCTGGTACACAGAAAACGCAAGGGGGTATCTCTTTCAAAGATATCTAAAGACAAATTGGCAGTAGTGTTCCTCTTGTGATAATTTTATACCTGTTCACTATTTTGGATACACTGCATTAAGTAATGACAACCCAATAGCCTACTTATTCTTAAGTTCATACTGAGTCACCCATAAACTATTTCCTCTAAAATTTTAACTTATACTTTACTATTAAGCTTTGAAATTTAAAAAAAAGTAGGGAGGGGAATGAGCTCAAAACTAGAGAAATCAAACCCTCCTATGGTGTCTTCTATATATTATTAGTGATCAATGTTAAGTTTTAATAGTATCTGATATCTGTTTAGTAACATTGTTTAGTAACATTGCTCACCCACTTGAACATAGCTGTAATTTTAATTATTATGAACACTTTTTCTAAAGACATTTCACTTTATATCTTAATATTTTAGTGCAAAAGATGCATTTGCGACTATCAAAAAGTTTATGTTAAGAGCCAGGCATGGTGGCACATGCATGTAATTCCAGTACTTGGGAGGCTGAGACAGGAGAATCGCAGGTTCAAAGCTAGCCTCAGCAATTTAGCAAGGCTCTCAGCAACCTAGTGAAATCCTGTTTCCAAACAAGAAATAAAATTGGGCTGGGGGTGTAGCTTGGAAGTAGAATGCCTTTGGATTCAATCCCCAGTACCAAAAAAAAGTTTACGTATTTATTACAGATTTAATATAAAAGGGAGAAAGAAATCTAGCATTTGGTGTTTACCCCTATATTTCCAAAATGCTACATACAACATCACCTATAGCCTCATGCTCATAAGCAATTTTTTGAAATGCTCAGGATACAAAGTCTCCTACCTTTCCTATGCAAGTGAGCTACCGAACCCACAGTCTTGGGGATCACATGGTTGCCATCTTTAAAACGGTTTTATAATCTCCCAAGAACTTCAGCTATAACCTCATCAGCAAATGTTTTCAGCAAAGTGCTCTATCAAAGTCATTTTTTCCCTACAGCAAAAAATAGGCAGGGAAGATAAGAGGGTAGAAAAGATAATTTACCTGCATCAATTTTCTGGAGAGTTCATTAGTGAGAAACTCTTCTTCCTTCTCGTAATTTACAGCAAGGGTTTCTTTCTCCTTCTGCAAAGCCTGAATTTTCTTGAATAAAGTGTTACTGATGAATTCTTCTTCCTGTTCAGCCCTGGCTTGCTGTTTAAAAAAAAAAGAACAAAACAAAAACACATGGTAAGGAAACAGGAAATTTTCTAATTGTAATATAATTCTTATTTCCAAAGAGGGTGTCTATTTTAATTAGAGCTCTGTTTTTAACTGTGACCAACACACCCCAAGAAGCACAAATCAGAAGGACTCGGCAGTGGCCAGAAAAGCAAATATTACTGTTACCCCAAGGGCCTCCCTGTACTGTGCATTGTCCTTCTTAAAGCGGGATGTCAAATTAGCCAAGACTGTCCTGCAGTTTTTATGGAGCGCACCCCAGTCAAGAGCCAGAAGACAAACAGTTCCTTCTCAGGTGGCACAGGTCCAGTACAGGTACTGATTTGTGACGATTCTCGGCATGTCACTGCCTCTCAAAGGCTCATAATTAAAAAATCTAGGCAACTTCTTTTTTCTTTTTTTACTGGAACAGAGACTTTCAAATCACTTAAAAGCAAAAGCATTACTACCTCCTAAGGATATTACCAAAAGGGTTTGGATATACCATTAAAAAAAAGCAGTAAAGATACTATAGACACATTAACATGTTCATGGAATAGTTACCAGAAAGCAATACACCAAAGGACTAAAAAGTAGTTATCATAAGGTAGTGAGACTCTAGGTGGCAAAAGGTGAGGACAGGTGCGAGTTTTTTGTTTTGTTTTTATCTTATTTCCCTATTGGGAATTTGGGGCAGGGAGGGAAGGGAGTAAGAACAGGCATTACTGAATTAAAATATATGAAAAGCACAGAAACAAAGGGTGCCGCACATAATTCAACATGGATGACAATACCCTTCCATAGATCACCCCCCCAATGCATTAGTAGTCTAAAAAGAGACACTTAACCATTCTTGAAGAAAATCATCTTTTCAGAAAGAAATGGACTCAACTAATTCAAGGTACTTTTTAAACCACATTTTGGTACATTTATACAAAATAATGCATTTCTGTTTTATCTGCTGAGTTGAGGAAGGGAGAGTTACATGAATTCCAAACCTCCAGTACCTACTACTTATAATAATACAAGAGAGCCAGAGGAAAGGACACAAAAGGCCACCCAGGTTAAACGATTACCTCCTGGTGCTGTAAAAAGGTCCAACAATCACTCCCAGCTCTGGTGGCTTAAATCTGGTACCTATCTGCCAGCTTCCCCAACACCTGCACCCTAATACTGACAGTTTCTGTGGCACCTGTACCCTAATACTGATGGTTACCCCAGTTCCCCATCAGAGTGGCCCTAGAGGAGGTACACCAGTCCCTCAGTCTTCCTGCCAAACAATTCTACAAAAGTGAGCCACACGTAGTACTAAGACTGAAAAACAAAGTTACACAAAAGCTAGAAACTTTGGGGAAAGGTCCAGCACTCAAGTTTCTAAAACAGCCATTCTGGAATAGTCCAGGAGAGTCAAGGAACAATGAACCATCAGCTAATAAATTCCTCTGACCAGAAGATGGCACCCAGTGAGCCGTCCCTGTGTCCCCAGGAGTTCCCACACATGCCTCTTTCACTAGCACTGCTCAGAGTCTTACCCTCTCCACTAGAGTCAAGGAGAGTCCAGTTGAGGACTGGGACTTCCCCATGGCTCTTCCAAACTCACAAACTTCAAGTTCTATTGGTGCAATGGGAAGGAATCCAAGTCATTTACTTAAGGCATATTTGAATCATATATCCAAGTCCACAATCTTTCCAAGCTACCTGTTTTTCTAGTTTTGACTGACAAATCCCTATATGATTTGAATTTTGGTTTTTCTAAGTTACAGAAGAGAAAGGTAGGGAGGAAATACTAACACTTGCTGGTGAGTCTGACTTAGGATTCAAAAGCATGTTTGCAGCTGGGCGTTGTGGCATATGCCTGCAATCCCAGTACTTTGGAGGTTGAGACAGGAGGATCACGGGTTTGAGGTCAGTCTCAGCAACTTAGTGAGACCTTATTTCAAAATAAAAAATAAAATGGGCTGCGGATGTAGCTAGGGGGTATAATGTCCCTCAGCTCAATCCCTAGTACCACAAAAAACAAACAAAAAAGGATGCTTGCCATAAATTAATTTCGTTATCAGGCCAGATTCAACTATCCGCACATTATCACACGCTTAATATTTTAGAAGATCAATAAATTTAATCGTAAGCAATAAAGGGGACCAGGCTCAAAGGCTCTGCTGACCACCTTCCTCTTTACAGGGGGGCCTGGAAGTAATAAGCTGAAAATAAGATGCTAAGTTATCTCTGTGAAGCTGAAAACAGACCCAAGGAGTTTTATTTGTGTAGTTCTCTCTCCCCAGGTAACCATTAAGTTATAGGGACAACAGATGTCATCGTGATATAAAAATGAATTAAGAGAGAAAAGAGGTTCGTGATTACCAAAGAGGATTGGGGAATGACTGCTCATGAACACAGGGTTTCTTTTGCAGGTAATGAACATGTTCTAGAATTAGATAGTGCTAACAGTTTACACAACCTTTTAAGTACACTAGAAACAACAAAATGTACACTTTAAAAGGGTGAATTTTATGGCTTGTGAATTGTCTTGATTTGAGAAAAAGGGTCTCTCATAATTAGTGGGGTCTCTACTCCACAATTTTCCACAAGAGCCCAATTTGGAGACAAAACAATTCTTAGAAAATATTTTCTCCCGAGTCATCACATATTTAGATGACCATACTCTACACAGCATATTTTTCCGTGGATAAGGAAAACCCAGTTTGTTCTGACCCACTGTTACCATGACCTGGGCACAATACTCCACAAGAGCCCAATTTCCTTAGAGTTCTTTCCAGAAAGAGTAGCAAAATTTTAAGATGATGTGGACAGGGAGATGAAGAGAGATAGGCCTGCTCTAAGGCTCCTTCCTAAGTAAGTGACAAGACAGGGTCTTGAGAAGCTGAGGTTTCTCATCCTCGCATTTTATCTGTATATTTTCCCTTATATCTGAAGTGCCCCAAAATCTCAGCTTGCCTAAGCACATCCAAATTCAAAATTAAAGCTGTATCTTGAAAGTTAAATAAATGAATCAAGCTTTACCTCTAACTCTATAAACTCGCCAATGAAAATGTGAACAAAAATATTAGGAACTCTAAGCTGGGCGTGGTGGCACATGCTTGTAATCCCAGTACTTTGGGAGGCAGAGACCAGAGGATCCAGGTTCGCGGCCAGCCTCAGCTCGCTCTCTCTGTCTCTCTCTCTCTCTCTCTCTCTCTCT